>ML438041.1:0-40795 GCA_005239525.1 Nicotiana knightiana
TAACTTGAGAGAGTGCGTCTAGTAAATTATCATAATTACTTGAGAGCGATTTATAGTAGATAGAGTATTCATGATTGATATAGACGATTAATTAAACTATAAGAAATATCCGAGAAAGAATTCACCAACGAGGGAAACCAAACCTTAGACCTTTATTATCACTATTTACAACACATTGTTAGTAATTGCTAGTTTATTATTATTGTCAGTAGAATTAGTCAAACATCACCAAGTTATATTAAAAAGTCTTGAGAGAATTGATTGAGTAAAAGTTGCGTATTCTGACGAATTAATTGATACGTAAATTCCCTGTGGGATCGACTCTGGGCGTAATACCCCGGATTATATTTGCAACTCCCGCTTAGCCTTTTATTAGACATAGTTGAGCGTGATCATGCCGCCTGCTCTAGGGTATGCGTAGCGGTAGTCTGAACTCCTCCCCATCCTGAGAAGCGTCTGGTGCCACATGAAACACAACGACCTGAGTCATACTCTCCATGAAGCCAACTATACGGACTAAGGCCTCCTGAAGCACTGGGGTAGCAATGAACCCCTCAAGGACTTGTTGACGGCCAATTTTGACCCTCCCTTTTTTTTTAATTAAATTTAATTTTACTTAATAATCTACAATAAATAATTTTAAAGTGTTTTTAGTAACAAATACTTATTTTTCATGAGTTAAATAAGTATTAGTTTTGAAATTAATCACGGAGTATTAACATTATGTATTAACAAATATATTTGCTACTTTAATTCTTATATATACATTAAATAGGTTCTATAATTAATTTAATAAATTACTCTTTAAATTCTAGTTAATTTGACTATTGTGTTGGTATTTTGAATTAGTGTTACAATTTAGAAAATAAAATATTTCTACAAATAATAATTAAAATAATTAGTAGTATATATAATTATTATAATTTTACCACATTTATTAAAAATTGTTAAGTCTATTTAAATTAATTTCAAAAAAAGGATTAAAAGATAGAGGCTACAATTGCAATTCTCAAATCAAAGGCAAAATGATTATTCTTCAAATGATTTTCAGCCCAATTACTAAGGCCCAAACAAAATATACCCCATCCAAACATCCTCATCTCTTCCCAATTGGCGGTCCAAGCCACTCTCTTTACACCAATCAGCTCGCGCCACATCACTTGTCCGTAACACTCACACAAGAAACGCAATGCATCTGAGCCATTGATCCATCTAATCAACAACTCACGTTTAATCTCTGATTTTCTTTTGATTTTAATACCCCCCAGAGATCTAATCTAAACCATCCAAAATCTCTTAATCCAACGGCCACCGATATTCCCACTTAAATCATTTCTAAAAATCCAATTACCAAAATAATCGGAGCCGTTGGTCAGCAGATCCAACGTCTCCCATTCCATCTTTCGTCTTTAATCCTAGAGACCAACCATATTCCCCCAGAAACCCTAATAATTTCTTACCACACTCAGTTACCCCCATTTTCGTTTCTCTCTTTTGTCTCATCCCTTCAAGCCCATCAGTCATGAAAACCTTACACAAATCAGTGCAAGGTCACATGACATTTACCAAATCGTCCTTCCCTGTCCCTCCATTCCCAAATCCCACTAATTTCCCCTTTTTTCTCTCCAACCGAGAGATTAGACATGGCAGTAAGGTCGAAACCCCATTCTTTCGTTATGTCAAATCAGACTTACAAATTTGTCTCCTTTGTCCCTAGGTGATGTGTCACGACCAAAAATCCCACACGGGGCGTGATGGCGCCCAACACCGGGGTCAGGCAAGCCAACAATGGTTTATTAGTGAGATTTTCCTTATTAACATACCAACCCCACATATTTCCCAAAGTTTTACACTTAACTTATTAAAAATAAAAGCGGAAGCATTTATCAATTTAAATACATACAACCAAAATGATCGTGATCCAATATATACATATACAGTCCCAAAATAGAATCTACTAAGTGCGTGCCAGGAACTAGTGTCACAAGTCAATAGGCTAGTAGAATATACAAAAGATGATACAAGAGGTACTGCTGTGTGAAAGGATATAGACAAAAATAAACAAAAGATAACTCCATAGCACAACTGGGAATCGCCAAGGGAGGCAGCCCACCGTGGAGTCAGGTCCGGAATATGTCAAGCTCTGGTCGGATAACTAGAAACACCAGCCCCAAAACCTGTACAATTAAGTACAGAGGTGCAACATGAGTACATAAATATATATGTACCTAGTGAGTATCCCGCCTAACCTCGTAGAGGTAGTGATGAGAGGTCGACATGACACTCACTAAGGTCCAACAGTATAATTTAACAGAATGTAATAAAACAATAGGCATGTAAGGCAGTGAAGCAACGAGTATATATGTAAGATACTGAAATCCAGGAAGAATACTGAGGATAAATAAAACAATTACCACTTCACTTTTTCCCAAATATCTGTCAGATCAATTTCATGAAATTTAATAACAAATAAAGCATACGCATGCGGGGTAAGGATGACCGCCCAGAGTCATAGGATAGTCACACTCGTGCACTGCCGAAGGATCGATCAACCCGTCCCAAAAGTGCACCTCTCAACCTCTCTATGCTCTGCCGAAGGATCGATCGACCCGTCCCAAAAGTGCATCTCTCAACCTCTCTATGCAAAGCCGAAGGATCGATCGGCCCGTCCCAAAAGTGCGTCTCTCAATCTCTCTATGCACTGCCGAAGGATCGATCGGCTCGTCCCAAAAGTGCATCTCTCAATCTCTCGGCGCACTGTCGAAGGATCGATCGGCCCGTCCCAAAAGTGCGTCTCTCATAAGAGTAGGGGAAGATCACACTCCGCTCGCGGAATACAAATTGCGAGGCAGTCACATGCACATACATTATTCCTTTTTAAAAAGAGAATACCTTTCCATGATCAATTTCTTACAAGTTTTCTCAAATTTCATAACTTCGGGGATGTAAGCAATATGAAATGTAAATTCAGCACGCATATAATTCGTATCAAGGAAAACACAAGGCATGATGTGGGCCTAACTACCCGGACATAATAGTAATAGTCGCTACATACGGACTCTCGTCACTTTGTACGTACGTAGCCCCCACAAATTATCACATATAGCATTTAAATCACCTAGGAGGACAATCCCCCCTTACAAGGTTAGAAAGGAGATTCACCTCATGTCGAATCTACCCCTCGGACCAAGGATGCTCCCAAATCTCCGAACTCTACACCCGAGGACTCGCGACTAGCCAAATACGGTATAATGACATCAATGCATGCTTAAAATAGGGAAATTATCCTAATTTTTCCATAATTCAACATTCTTGAGAAATTCCCAACATCCAACCCCGGGCGCGCGCACTCGGATTCCAATAATTCTCGAAGGGAACACTCACCCAAAGCCTAAGGATCATTAATATACGATTCTTACTTGATTTCATGGCAAATTCACAGGAAAATTCTCAAATCATCACAAGTTCTAGGCTACTACCCAAATTCTTGATTTTGCACTAATTTATGTAGTTAATTAAGCTAGAAATCCATGCATGAAGATAATTTTTTAGTAGAGTTTACTTACCTTAGAAGACCAGGTCGTTAGCCCCTTAACAGGAGGAAATCGCCCAAGGAAGAAGAAGGAAAATGAGAAAATGGGTTTAAAACCCGTGTATAAAAACACACAGTCTGGATAGTGTTTTTGCACCTGCAGCTCGAGGACCGCACCTGCAAGAGAAATCTCGCACCTGCGGAAATGGACTGGGGAGCCTAGGCCCGCACCTGCGGAGTGGAGACCGCACCTGCGGAATATTGTCCGCACCTGCGATAATTGGCCAGGCCACTAAGAGATCGCACCTGCGATGCTGGGGACCGCGTGAGCGATCCTGCACCTGCGACTGGGCAACCGCACCTGCGGTCACACCAGAACAGGTGCACCAACAACTATGTTTTGCTGGGTTTTAGCCCCGTTAGGTGCCCGGGAGGCACCTGGGCCCACCCGAGCCCTAGTCCAAATATACTAACGAGTCCCAAATCATAATACAGACTCGCTCGAGCCTTTGGAACACCCAAAACAATGCTAAAACTCAAAATCACACCCCCAAACCCCAAGAACCAAACTTAAGAACTTTAAGTTTTCTAGACTTTGCTAACAACGCGCCGAACCGACCTATACAACTCGGAATCACCAAATTTTGCAGGCAAGTCATAATTAACATAAAGGAACTATTCCCGGTCTCGAAATTCCATTCGGACCTCGATAACACAAAAATACGTCCCAAACCAAAATATGAACTTAAGGAACTTCTTATTTTAATATTAGGCGCTGAAATGCCCCTGGGTCATCAGAAACCCATTCCGAATATACGCTTAGGTCCGAAATCATCACAGGAAGCTACCGGAACCGATGAAACTCGATTCCGAGGTCGTTTACCCAAAATATTGATCGAAGTCAAACTTGGCCTTAAAGGCCAACCTTAAGGAACCAATTGTTCCTATTGCACTCTAAACACCTCTGAATCCCGGACCACCAGTCCCCGCAAGTCATAAATCATAAAATGCCGCTATGGGAAGTTTCATTTAGGGGAACGGGGTCCGATAACACAAAACGACCAGTCGGGTCGTTACATTCTCCACCTCTTAAACAAACGTTCATCCTCGAACGGGTATAGAATCATACCTGAAGTGCTGAATAAGTGTGGATATCTGCTCCGCATGTCCTCCTCGGACTCCCAGGTCGCCTCCTCAACTGGTTGGCCCCTCCACTGGACCTTTATGGTAGAAACTCTCTTGGACCTCAACTGGCGGTCCTACCTATCAATAATAGCAACGGGCTCCTCCTCGTAGCCCAACCTCTCATCTAACTGAATAGTGCTGAAATCAACCACGTGAGAGAAGTCGGCGTGGTACCTCCGGAGCATGGATACATGAAAAACTGGGTGAACTCCTGATAAACTGGGAGGCAAGGCCAGCTCATAAGCAACCTCCCCAACTCGCCTCAACACCTCGAATGGACCTATAAATCTCGGGCTCAACTTGCCCTTCTTCCCAAACCTAATAATAACCTTCATGGGCGAGACTTTCAACATGACCCTATCTCCTTCCATAAATGATACATCACGCGCCCTCTGATCCGCGTAACTCTCCTGTTTGGACTGTGTTGTACGGAGCCTCTCCTGAATAAACTTCACTTTCTCCAAGGCATCCATCACCAGGTCAGTGCCATATAACTTATCCTCGCCAGGCTCAAACCACCCGATAGGAGAACGACATCGCCGACCATAAAAAGCCTCAAATGGTGCCATCTCAATGCTGGACTAATAACTATTATTGTAAGAAAACTCGGCCAAAGGCAAGAACTGGTCCCACTGACCCCCGAAATCAATCACACATGCCCTGAGCATGTCCTCCATTATCTGAACTGTACATTCCGACTGACCATCAGTCTGAGGGTGAAATGTTGTGCTGAGGTCCATCTGGGTGCCCATATCACTATGCAATGCTCTCTAGAAGTGTGAGGTGAACTGAGGACCTCGATCTGATATAATGGACACCGGCACACCATGCAACCAGACTATCTCCCGAATGTAGATCTGGGTCAACCTCTTAGAGGTATAAGTAGTAGTCACTGGAATGAAATGCGCAGATTTGGTTAATCTATCCACAATGACCCAAACCGCGTCAACCTTCCGAAAAGTCCGAGGCAACCCAACCATGAAGTCCATAGTAATGTGCTCCCATTTCCACTCAGGAATGGGCATCCGCTGAAGTAGGCCTCCTGGCCTCTGGTGCTCATACTTAACCTGCTGGCAATTAAGGCACCTAGTCACATACTCCACAATGTCCTTCTTCATTCGGCTCCACCAGAAATGCTACTTCAAATCACGATACATCTTCGTAGCACCAGGATGAATAGAATACTGAGAACTGTGTGCCTCCTCTAGAATCCTCTCCCTCAGGCCATCAACATTAGGAACACATAGGCGGCCCTGAAGTCTCAGAACACCATCCTCGCCAATAGTAACCTCCTTGGACCTACCCTGAACCACTGTCTCCCGAAGCTCTACTAAGCACGATCATAGAACTGTCGGGCCTTAATCTCTCCCAATAATGAAGACTGAGCAACCACATGTGCCAAAACTCGACGAGGCTCTGAAAGATCTAATCTCACCAGGCGATTGGCCAATGACTGAATGTCCAAGGCTAGAGGTCTCTCTTCTGCTGCAATATAAGTCAAGCTACCCATACTCTCAGCCTTCCTGCTCAAAGCATCTGCAACCACATTTGCCTTGCCTGTGTGATAAAGAATGGTGATATCATAATCCTTCAACAACTCAAGCCATCTGCACTGCCTCAAATTAAGATCCTTCTGCTTGAAAAAGTGCTGCAAGCTACGGTGGTCTGTATAAACCTCACAGGACACTCCATACAAATAGTGCCTCCAAATCTTAAGAGCATGAACAATCGCCGCCAACTCCAAATCGTGCACAGGGTAATTATTCTCATGAACCTTCAGCTGGCGTGAAGCATAAGCAATAACTCTCCCCTCCTGCATCAATACACACCCCAAGACAATGCGTGAAGCGTCGCAATATACCGTGTACATCCCAGAACCGGAAGGCAACACTAGTACTGGCGCCGAGGTCAATGCTGTCTTGAGCTTCTGAAAGCTCGCCTCACACTCGTCAGACCATCGAAACGAGGCCTTCTTCTGAGTCAACCTAGTCAATGGAGCTGAAATAGAAGAGAAACCTTCCACAAATCAGCGATAATAACCTCCTAGGCCCAATAAGCTCCTGATCTCTGTAGCTGAAGTAGGACGTGACCAACTCTGAACTGCCTCGATCTTCTGAGGATCAACCTTGATACCCTCTCTGAATACCACATGCCCCAAAAATGACACAGAATCCAACCAAAACTCACACTTGGAGAACTTAACATATAGCTTCCGTTCTCGCAAAGTCTGGAGCACAACTCTCAAGTGCTGCTCGTGCTCCCCCAGGCTACGGGAGTAAATCAAAATGTCATCAATGAAGATAATGACGAAGGAATCAATATACGGCCTGAACACCCTATTCATCAAGTCCATGAATGCTGCTGGGGCATTAGTCAAGCCAAAGGACATCACTAAGAACTCATAATGGCCATATCTCGTACGAAAAGTAATCTTCGGAACATTTGAAGCCCGAATCCTCAATTGATGATACCCCGATCTCAAATCAATCTTGGAAAACACACGAGCACCCTGCAACTAGTCAAACAAATCATCGATGCGCGGCAAGGGATACTTGTTCTTAATGGTAACCTTGTTCAACTGACGGTAATCAATGCACATCCGCATAGACCCATCCTTCTTTTTCACAAATAGAACTGGAGCACCCCACGGCGGTACACTCGGTGTTATGAACCCCTTAGCTAACAACTTCTCAAGCTGCTCCTTCAACTCCGTCAACTCTTTCGGAGCCATACGATACGGAGGAATGGATATAGGGTGGGTGCCTGGAGCTAAATCAATGCAAAAGTCAATATCACGGTCCCGAGGCATGCCTGGAAGATCCGAAGGAAATACATCAGCAAACCCTCAAACAACTGGCACAGAATCAATCATCGGAGACTCAGCGGTGGTGTCTCACACATAAGCCAAATAGGCTAGACAACCCTTCTCGACCATATGTCGAGCCTTCAAGAATGAAATAACTCGGCTGGCTGCGGTAACTGAAGAACCCCTCCACTCCAGCCTAGGTGACTCAGGCATGGCTAAAGTAACTGGCTTGGCATGACAATCAAGCACGACATGATAGGGAGATAGCCAATCCATGCCTAGAATAACCTCAAAATCAACCATGTCGAGCAGTAAAAGGTCAGCTCTGGTCTCGAACCCCCAGAAGGTGATCACACAAGACCGATACACCCGGTCTACCACCACAGAGTCGCTCACAGGAGTGGATAAATATATAGGAGATCCCAAAGACTCTCGAGAGACATCCAGAAAAGGAGCAAATAGGGCTGAAACGTATGAATAAGTGGATCTCGGATCAAACAATACTGAAGCCTCTCAACCACATACTGAGATAATACATGTGATCACGGCGTCTGAGGCCACTGCATCTGATCTGGCAGGAATAGCATAAAACCTGGCTTGAGCACCTGAAGACTGAGCCCTACTAGAGTGAACATGAGCTGCCTGACCTCCCCCTGACTGGCCTCCACCTCTAGGATGACCCTTGCCGGCCTATCCTCCACCTCTAGGTGGCCGGACTGCTGGTGCCAGACCCATCGGCTGATAGCTCTGTTGCACGGCCTTGACCCGATACTGGGGACACTGCATCCTCATGTGACCTGGCTCTCCATACTCATAACAATGCCCAGGTGGCACAGTCTGCTGCCCCGAGGAAGATCCCTGAAGGACCGGAGGGCGGTGAGAGCCCTTAGACATAGCGCTGAAATAAGGATCGGAGGATCTCGGATGACTGGAATAACCACTGTGTGAACTCTGAATGGCTGGAGGATGGTTGGAACGCTTTGGCATGGCGCTGAAATAAGGCCTCACCGGAACACCTCGAGGAGGTGGTGGAGGTGCTGAATATAAAGGCCTGCTGGGCTGACCATTACCATGCTGACCCCTGCCCCTAGCTGGGGCGCCTCTGAAATCCCCTAAGAACCTAGCCTTCTTGTCCTGCTGACCCTGCTCCCTGCTCCTCAACCGGTAACCCTCGATCCTAGAGCAATCTCTACTACGAGCTGATAAGGGGTACCCATCTTCACCACTCGAGCCATGGTGGATCTAATACCTTGATGCAACCCTGCTACAAACCTTCGAGCTCTCTCAGCATCGGTGGGAAATATCATGAGAGCATGGCGTGACAACTCTGAAAATCTGGCCTCATAATATGTCACAGACATCTGCCCCTGCTCTAACCGCTCAAACTGACCCCTCAGCTCTTCCCTCTCAGGGGGTGGAATATATCTATCCAAGATTATCTGTGTGAACTGCTCCCAAGTGATAGTAGGAGAATCGGTTGGCCTGCTAAGAATATAAGACTGCCACCACCTGCGAGCTCTGCCCTCTAACTGAAATGCAGTGAAATCCACTCCATGGGACACTAGGATCCCCATGTTGTGCAGTCTATCCCTGTACCTATCAATGAAGTCCTAAGCTTCCTCACCTTGCTCACCCGCGAAGATTGGAGGGTGAAAGCGAGTCCATCTGTCTAACATCTTATGCTGGTTGTCATCCGCAGCTGGTCTGGGCTCCGGTGCTGCCGCTACAGGCTGGGTACCATCCACGGGCAGTGTACCCGAGGTGTGATGTAATGCTGTTGTCGATCCTGTGGCCTGGGCAATATGGGTCTGGGCTCCCCCTCCCGTCCTGGAAGTGGCAGGATCTGCTGGAAATAAGTCAGCCTGGGACATGGTGTCCATAAATCTCATCATACGACCCATGACTTCCTGGAAGCCTGGTGCCGTCATAAAGTCTACGGGTGCAGGATCTGTTGGAGGCACCTCATCCTGCTCCTCTAATACAGGGTCCTCTGGTGGCGGGACCGGTATAGCTCTGGGACGCCCTCATCCCCTACCACAGGCCGGTGCCCTCCCCCGGCCTCGGACGGCGGGGGTAGCGGCCCTTCCCGGGTCCGAAACATCAGATGCACGCGTCCTCACCATCTGTGAGAGAATAGAAGAATGAGTTTAGTAAATCATAGGCTGCACGATAGAATAAGTACAAATAGAGGTTTCCTAACACCCTGTAGCCTCCTGAAGATAAGTACATACATCTCCGTACCGATCCGCAAGCCTCTACTGGGTTCGCCCGTGACTCGTGAGACCTACGTGAACCTAGTGCTCTGATACCATGTTGTCACGAACCAAAATCCCACACGGGTCGTGATGACGCCCAACACCTGGGTCACGCAAGCCAACAGTGGTTTATTAGTGAGATTTTCCTTATTAACATACGAACCCCACATATTTCCCAAAGTTTTACACTTAACTTATTAAAAATAAAAGCGGAAGCATTTATCAATTTAAATAAATACAGCCAAAATGATCGTGATCCAATATATACATATACAGTTCCAAAATAGAATCTACTAAGTGCGTGCCAGGAACTAGTGTCACAAGTCAATAGGCGACTAGTAGAATATACAAAAGATGATACAAGAGATACTGCTGTCTGAAAGGATATAAACATAAATAAACAAAAGATAACTCCATAGCACAGCTGGGAATCGCCAAGGGAGGCAGCTCACCATGGAGTCAGGTCCGGAATATGTCAAGCTCCGGTCGGATAACTAGAAACACCAGCCCCAGAACCTGTACAGTTAAGTACAGAAGTGCAGCATGAGTACATAAATATATATGTACCTAGTGAGTATCCCGCCTAACCTCGAAGAGGTAGTGACGACAGGTCGACATGACACTCACTAAGGTCCAACAGTATAATTTAACAGAACGTAATAAAACAATAGGCATGTAAGACAGTGAAGCAACGAGTATATCTGTAAGATACTGAAATCCAGGAAGAATACTGAGGATAAATAAAACAATTACCACTTCACTTTTTCCCAAATATCTGTCAGATCAATTTCATGAAATTTAATAACAAATAAAGCATACGCATGCAGGGTAAGGACAACCGCCCGGAGTCATAGGATAGTCACGCTCGTGCACTGCCGAATGATCGATCAGCCCGTCCTAAAAATGCATCTCTCAACCTCTCTACGCACTGCCGAACGATCGATCGGCCCGTCCCAAAAGTGCGTCTCTCAATCTCTCTATGCACTGCCGAAGGATCGATCGGCCCGTCCCAAAAGTGCATCTCTCAATCTCTCTGTGCACTGCCGAATGATCGATCGGCCCGTCCCAAAAGTACGTCTCTCATAAGAGTGGGGGAAAATCACACTCCGCTCGAGGAATACAAATTGCGAGACGGTCACATGCATATACATTATTCCTTTTTAAAAAGAGAATACCTTTCCATGATCAATTTCTTACAAGTTTTCTCAAATTTCATAACTTCGGGGATGTAAGAAATATGAAATGTAAATTCAGCACACATATAGTTCGTATCAAGGAAAACACAAGGCATGATGTGGGCCTAACTACCCGGACATAATAGTAATAGTCGCTACATACGGACTCTCGTCACTTTGTACGTACGTAGCCCCCACAAATTATCNATTAATTAAGCTAGAAATCTATGCATGAAGCTAATTTTTGAGTAGAGTTTACTTACCTTAGAAGACCAGGTCATTAGCCCCTTAACAATGGAGGAAATCGCCCAAGGAAGAAGAAGGAAAATGAGAAAATGGGTTTAAAACCCGTGTATAAAAACACACTGTCTGTACAGTGTTTTCTCACCTGCGGCTCGAGGACCGCACCTGCAAGAGAAATCTCGCACCTACGAAAATTGTCTGGGGAGCCTGGGCCCGCACCTGCGGCTCCGCTCATGTGGAATATTGTCCGCACCTGCGATAATTGGCCAGGCCACTAGGGGATCGCACCTGTGATGTTGGGGACCGCAAGAGCGGTCCCGCACTTGCGACTGGGCAACCGCACCTGCGGTCACACCAGAACAGGTGCACCAGCAACTATGTTTTGCTGGTTTTTAGCCCCGTTAGGTGCCCGGGAGGCACCTGGGGCCACCCGAGCCCTAGTCCAAATATACCAACGAGTCCCAAATCATAATACAGACTCGTTAGAGCCTTTGGTACACCCAAAACAATGCTAAAACTCAAAATCACACCCCCAAACCCTAAGAACCAAACTTAAGAACTTTAAGTTTTGTAGACTTCGCTAACAACGCGCCAAACCGACCTATACAACTCGGAATGACACCAAATTTTGCAAGCAAGTCATAATTAACATAACAGAACTATTCCCGGTCTCAGAATTCCGTTCGGACCTAGATAACACAGAAACACGTCCCAAATCAAAATATGAACTTAAGGAACTTCTTATTTCAATATTGGGCGCCAAAATGCCCCCGGGTCATAAGAAACCCATTCTAAACATACGCCCAGGTTCGAAATCATCACACGAAGCTACCGGAATTGACTAAACTCGATCCCGAGATCGTTTACCCAAAATATTGACCGAAGTCGAACTTGGCCTTAAAGGCCAACTTTAAGGAACCAATTGTTCCTATTGCACTCTAAACACCTCCGAATTCCGGACCACCAGTTCCCGCAAGTCATAAATCATAAAATGCCGCTATGGGAAGTTTCATTTAGGGGAACGAGGTGTGATAACGCAAAACGACCAGTCGGGTCGTTACATGATGAAGCCAGTGAGTCTAGTTCCCATTTTCGTTGACTAAATTCAAAACCTCAATTTGAAACCCTAGAACTAAATGATGAAACTTCATTTCATCTGGTTTCTCCACTCGTTCTTCCAAATCAGAGCATGCATGTGCATGTTTCAGAGCTTAATCATGGATATTATGTACCTAGAGGTCAAACGTACTGACCTATGGGCTTTTGGGCTTTGTCCGATGGGTTTTCCTTCAATAGTCAAATGCTCTCCTCTCAGGTAAAAAAAATCACTAATTTCCCTCTGTCTCTGAGATTTTTCACTCGATTTTGCTATCATCATCGATCTTTCATCACTTTCCACTACTGATTTGAACGTGTGAAACCCTAAGATCCTTAAATGACACTATAAATAGAGCCTTTAATGTTCTCACCAATACACGACCTAACAATGAGAAAACAACCTAACAATATCTATACAATCATCTAGAGCAATTTTGATATTTCAAAAACTTAGGGTGTCTTACTGATTCCCATTCTTTTGTTTTCCGAGTGCTTTCAGTGCTTCGAGCTTGAAATCTTCAGTCTCAGGCTATCAAGAAGGATCCATGTTTGGTCTGCTGCCCTCGAAAAGGTTCGTATACCTCTAATTCTTCTCTTTTGATCATCTTATTAGAATACTATGAACATGCTCATTGTCTTATGTTAATTTTAGTTGTTTGAGATGATATCATTGATATACCAAATGTTATCTCCATGTTCATGATAAGGTGTTATTGCTCTTTGATTTTTTGTCATGTTTCTGAGTATCCTCAAACTTATGTCAACTAGCCTGTTATATGATTGTAACAACTCTTATATCTGAACCCTAGTAGTCCATATGATTAACTTCCCTTAATGTGCTTTAAATGACTGTTCATGTTTAGCTAAACTTTATAATCTTTCATTGATAATCCTGTTGTGATCTCTACCTCTACATGTTATTTCCTTGCATTTTGTTTGCTAATTGTTTGATAACCCTGATTGAGATGAACCTGAAAGTTCATATCCTTTAACTATAGCATGAAAAAATCTAAGTGTTTAGATGTTTTACTTCTCTATACCTATATTTGCCTACCCTTAAGGTAACTTCTGGACTATCACTATGGCATTCTCATGATTATACTTAACTGTTGGTTGCATTTGCATGAAAAAGTCTTGTTTTAGTTGAAATTTCTTCTTTTCATGAATACCGATAGTTCTACTATGTACATTCTGCTAAGATTAAGTTATCCTCTTCTTCATGGAACAATTCATGATCATGTTTTGTTATAGTTAACTGGTAATTGCTGTTAATCTGAACTTAGTTGTCACATGATTAGGTAAAACCTTCAGTTACATGTTTAATTCAAAACCTATTTGGTGTAGTGCTTTTCTGTTTCTTTAATCTCTTTAGTAACACTATTGACTTTGTGAAACTTACATGCAGTTATCATTAAGTTATCTTCCATAAAAGTAGGACCTAGTTATTCTTGTTATAAAGTGATGATTATTATAGCTAAGTATGATTACTTTACATTTAGATACTAATCTAGGTTATACACCTGAGTCAAACTTGTTTTGGTATAATATTCTCTTGATCTATAACCCCTCTCCTTCCATGAAATGTTTAACTTGATTATGTAACATGTAAAGCTCCCTATTACAACCTTACTTGAAGTGTTTTTATATAACTGATTGAGTACTGCGTTTCTTTGTTTGGCTTCCTGACTCCATGTTTTGTTTTGAACTACCCTCAGTCCTCTCCTTATTGTCAATCTGAAACTGAATCTGACCCTTAAACCTTGTGATAAGTCGTTGTTTGATATTGTTTGAACATGATGACTTATTTAAGATTAATACTGTTGTAAATATGACCCTGTTGAGCCCTCAGGAATTCCATGTTCGAATCTGTGAACCTGTAGCCATATTGAGAGTTTGATTATGTTTCTAATATCTCTGATAACCTCTGTAAAAGGCTAGTTTGCCAATGTTTTCCTGAACCTTTACTAATACCTTTTAAAATTCCAAGTAGTGTTACCAATCCATGCATGTGCTAGTAGCAAGCTAATCAGTTTATCATTAGTCTGTCAGGGTAGGAGTATCTGCATTTCTTATATTACTGCATATATGAACTCTGTATTCCTCACTTTCCATTTGAATGTGTTTTTTCCTAATGATTAGACCCTTTAAGAGTATGTTATGATGTTTTTGTTTCTTTCTTATCTGTGTTCGAAAGTCTCACCTTCAGATTTATCTAGCGTGCGGATTATTCATCTGTTGGTTAAAAGAATGTCAAATTTTTATGTACCTTTATGTCGTTCTATTGGAATGGAAAGTATAATTTTTTGTGGTAAAGGATACTGTAGCATTTATTTTACATTGAAATGGCCTTATTGGCACTTAAACCCATAGGGAAATGTAACAACCCGACTGGTCGTTCCATGAGATTAGCCTCATTTCCCCCTTTTTTGCTTTATCGTATGTTTATTAGCCTATTTATGTTGTGTTGGGTCGGTTGGTTCCGGTTCGGAGTGGTCATGGTGAGAACTGAGACACTTAGTCTCTTAAATTAGCTTAATAATGAAAAAGTCAACTAGGAGTTGACTTATTGGTAAACGACCTTGGGATGTGGATTTTATGGCTCAGATAGCTTCTTTAGGTGATTTGGGGCCTAAGAGTGTGTTCGGAATGAAGTTTTGATGTCCGGTGTAGAATTAGGCTTGAATTGGCGAAAGTTAGTTTTTGGCGATTTCCGGTCCGCAGTGGTAAATAGGCTATCAGGGTCGGAATGGAATTTCGGAAGTTGAAGCAGGTTCATAATGTCATTTTGGGTATGTGTGCAAATTTTCAAGTCAATCGGATGTGTTTTGGTTGGTTTCGGCGTCACTGGCGAAATTTAGAAGTTTCAAAGTTCATAGGCTTGAATTTGATGTAATTTTGGTATTTTTGCGTTGTTTTTGGTGTTTCGATGGCTCGACTAAGTTTGCATGATGTTATGGGGTGTGTTGGTAGTATTGGTTGAGGTCCCGGGGGCCTCGGGTGTGTTTCGGATGCTCTAACGGGCATTTTTGGTCTTAAGGAGTCTACTGTTTTTCTGGTGTTTTAGCAGTAGTGGTTTCTTCATTGTGATCGTGTGAGTTCATCCACGATCGCGTAGAGTAAATAATGGGGCAAGAAATTTTTTCTATGCGATCACGTAATAAAGATTGCGATCGCATAGGTAGGGAAGTCTTGAGCAGTGCGGTCGCGTGGCTCCTTGTGCGATCGCATAGTGGTTCTGAGGCGCGTGAGAGGGATGGATGTTTGAGCTATGAAAACATGTGTGTGGGTGTGCAAACTCATAGAGTGGGTGGGACTGAGCATCACGAACGCATCCCTGGAAATGCGATCGCACTGAAGAAGGATTTAGTGCTGGGCAGAATGTTTTAAAAGGCCATTTTTGCGAATTGAATCTATTTTTCTTCCATTGTTGAACGAGTTTGGAGCTCTTTGAGAGGGTTTGAAGAGGAAATCGAAGGGATACTTGGAGGTAAGATTTTCGACTTCATAACTTGATTCTATGTCATTTTCTAAGTAATTAAACCGGAAATTTGTTGAATTTAAACCCAAAATTGGGAAGTTAGGTGCATGAGAATTGGAAATTTCTTTTCATGATTTGAGTGTGAAATCGTGGTCCGATTTTGGTGTTCTTGGTATGTATAGAATCGTGGGAGGATGAGGATTCTAGTGATGTAAATTTTATCGAATTCTGAGACGTGTTTCCGAGGCTCGGGTTTGGCCAAATTTCGAGAATTGTGTCTAAATTGATAGTTTTCGATAGGGTTTTGTTCCTTTAGCGTATATTCATGATGTTAATCTGGTTTTAGTTAGATTCGGAGCAATCGGAAGCCGATTTGAGGGGTAAGAGCATTGCAGATTAGTATTGTGGCCCGGTAGAGGTAAGTAATGGCTATAAATCTTGTCTTGAGGGTATGAAACCACAAACTTCGTATTTCTCACTGTTTTTAGAATGGCGCACATGTCGGATGAAGAGTATGTGGCGTGCACTGATTTTTGGATTGGAATTGGTCCTCTCCGCGGAAACTATTGAGTTGCGTATTTTTACTCTAAATCATATGTTAAATTGTGCTCTAAAAACTATTGCTATATTTTGGCTATAAGCCATGTTTGGGGCCTCGTGCCGACTTGTTTAGACCCCTTGTGGGCTTTTACTGCTATTTTCCTCATCGTGTTGACTTATGATTTACACTCAGTCATGTTATGTTTAACTGATTTCGAAACTCAACCTTATTTACACTATTTTGAGATATAAAATGATGTTATGGGTCGAGTACCCCGTTGTACTGATACGCCCGAGGGGCTTTTGAGAGTTTCTGACTGACTTAGGCCGAGGGCCTGATTGTGAGGATATGATATGCCACGAGGTGGCTTGATATTAGCGCTTGGGCTGAAGGAGCCCCTCCGGAGTCTGTACACACCCCCAGTGAGCACATGTACCTACTGAGTGCGAGTGCCGAGTGCGAGTGATGAGTGATTGGGAGACATGAGTGACAGTGAGGTTGCCCGAGGGGCTGATACTGAGTCACTATGAGGTATGCTGAGTGATGTTCTACCCGAGGGGCGATTTATGATTCATGTTTTGGCCCGAGGGGCTACTTATGACTTATTTCATTTTACACTAAATTCTTCAGGTATTTTTATTTCTGAAATTGTTGGAAAACACATTTTTCAAAGGATTTTACTGAAGTTGGATTTTAAGGCATGTTGATTTCATATATATATGTATGTATACACTGTTGGAAAGAAAGGCTGTGCATATTGTGAACTAGCGATTTGATTTTATGTGTTTCTTACTGCTTAGACTTGATTTATTTTCATTACCACTGAGTTGGCGTACTCACATTACTTCCTGCACCCCTGTGTGCAGATACAGGTGCTGATACCGAGTGTTAGCCATCTATTTCCATACGGAGATGGAGTCGGGATATAGAGGTAGTTGTTCAACGTCCGCATCAAATCTTTGTTTTCCCTTCTTATTTTGTACCTAGTTCTTCGTTCCGAGGTTTTGTATTATAATAGTGGACTTTTTTTTGGTATATTCCTTAGATGCTCATGACATGTTGACTCTGGATCTTGGGGGATGGTTTTAGACTATTTGACTGTTTGTTTTGCTTAATAGATTCAGTAATTTACTTACGTCTATGAAATGTCAAAAATGAGTTAGGATTTTGGAAAGAAACTGTATATATGTGAGTGTTGGCTAGCCTAGTTCCACGATAGGCGCCATCACGACCGGTTTAGGATTTGGGGTCATGACAAGTTGGTATCAGAGCCTAGGTTACATAGGACTCAACGGTCATGAGCAGGTTTAGTAGAGTCTTGCGATCGGTACGGAGACGTCTGTACTTATCTTCGAGAGGCTACGGAACTCTTAGGAACAATCTCATTTTTCTTGAAATTCTATCGTGCCATTTTGTTGATTCTGGAAATCTAAACTTCTGTTGTTTCATTCTTTCACAGATGGTGAGGACTCGCGCTACCGATTAGGGTGATCAGCCACCAGCTAGACCAGCGAGAGGTCGAGGTCATGGTAGAGGTAGGGGCCAACCCGTGCAATAGCCAAGGTAGTGCCAGTTGATCCCCCTATTATTTTGGATCAGGTTCCCGCCACAGATGCTCCAGCGGGAAAGGCTCAGGCACCGGCGGTGCCTATTGTTATTCCGGGTCTTCAGGAGATCTTGACTCAGATCTTGATTGTGTGTACCACCCTTGCTCAGGCAGTTGCCGCTACTTCTCAGGCCGGGGGAGGCAGTCAAACTCCAGTTGCCCGGACATCTGAGCAGGTTACTCAGGTCCATCAAACACCGGGGGCGGTTCCAGCCCAGCCGGTTCCAGTTTGGGACTTCGTGGTTCCGGCTATGCCAGAGGATGATTACCGTAGACTGGATAGGTTTCGTAGACTTTAGCCTCCAACATTCAGTGGTGCTGAGGGCAAGGGTGCCCAGGGTTTTCTGGATAAGTGTCAGAGGATGCTGCGTACTGCTGGGATTTTGGAAACTAGTGGGATCTCGTTTGCTACTTTTCTATTTTCTGGTGCTGCTTTCACTTGGTGGGAGTCTTTTGAGAGGCGTAGGCCTGTTGGTTCAGCACCCCTCACTTGGCAACAGTTCTCCACTATCTTCTTGGAGAAGTATGTACCCAGTCTCACAGGGAGGAGCAGCACATGCATTTTGAGCAGCTGCGTCAGGGGGAGCTATCAGTGACGCAGTATGAGATGCGGTTTTCGGAGTTGGATCATCATGCCATCGAGTTGGTCCCTACTGATAGGGAGAGGATTAGGAGGTTCATGGATGGCCTCACTTATCATCTCCGCCCTTTCATAACTCGGGAGAGGGTATCATATGCTACATTTGAGCAGGTCGTTGATATTACTCGAGATATTGAGTCGGTTCGCCGCCAGGAAAGGGAGGAGAGGGAGGTCAAAAGGCCTCGTGGATCGGGTGGTTCTAGTGGTGCTCCTTCCAGGGGGCAGTTTTAGCATGGTAGAGGCCATTTATTCAGGCCTCCTCAGTCAGTGCGCCTATCCTGTAGTGGTGCATCTTCGAGGCATGGTCCCCGCGGTTCTCAGCTAGGCCGTTCTTCATTCGGTGCCCTTCCAGCCCAGAGTGTAGCTCGAGCACCACCAGTTCAGAGTTCCTCTATGCATGATTCTTCTAGTGGCCATTCTGGTGCTAGGGGTTTCTATCAGTCCCCGCCTCCACCTGCTGGGAGTTGTTTTGAGTGCGGAGAGTTTGGCCACATATGGAGGAAGTGTCCCCGTCGTTCTGGTGGTTCTTCTCAGCAGAGGGGCCAGCCCTCGACTTCAGCTCCAGTTACTTCACCACCCGCCCAGGCAGCTAGGGGTGGTAGTTAGTCAGCTTGAGGCCGCCCTAGAGGGGGAGGTCGAGTAGGTGGAGGTCAGGCCCGTATGTATGCGTTTCCAGCCAGGCCAGATGTTATGGCCTCCGATGTAGTGATCACAGGTATTGTCTCAGTCTGTCACCGATGATTTGGCTTTATTTGACCCTGGTTCGACATATTCCTATGTTTCATCATAGTTTGCCCATTTTCTGGATATGCCCCGTGAGTCTTTAGTTACGTCTGTTCATGTGTCGACTCCGGTGGGCGATACTATTGTTATGGAACACGTGTATCAGTCGTGTGTGATATCTATTGGGGGTCTAGAGACCCGAGTGGACCTATTGTTACTCAGCATGGTCGATTTTGATGTGATATTGGGCATGGATTGGTTATCTCCGTGTCATGCCGTTCTTGATTTTAACGCTAAGACCGTGACCTAGCTATGCCAGGATGTCCGAGGGTTGAGTGGAGAGGTTCTTCTCAGTATGTGCCTAGCAGGGTGATTTCCTACCCGAAGGCCCAACGCATGGTTGAGAAGGGGTGTTTATCTTATCTGGCTTTTGTGAGGGATGTCAGTGGTGAGACTCCCGCTATTGATTCGGTTCCTGTGGTCCGTGACTTTTCGAACGTGTTTCCTGCAGACCTGCCAGGCATACCACCTGATAAGGACATTGACTTTGGTATTGACCTGGTGCCAGGCACTCAGCCTATTTCTATTCCACCTTATCACATGGCACTAGCGGAGTTAAAGGAATTAAAGGAGCAGCTTCAGGAACTCCTAGATAAGGGGTTCATTTGGCCTAGTGTGTCACCTTGGGGTGCACCGGTGTTGTTTGTAAAGAAGAAGGATTGTTCTATGCGTATGTGTATTGATTATCGGCANACCAACTCAGTAAGTAACAAGCCCAAACTGTGGGCTGAGAGATAGTGACAGACTAAACCTCCACATTTATGATAGAATCAACGTACTGAAATTTAGGTATGCTTTCAATTAACTAGACAGCTCAAAGTGATCGATAAGATAAGTGCCGTTCCGAACAGTTTAACATATATATAACTCAGCATATTCTACATGCCAATGCATCAACAATATGAAATGCACAATGTGCTCCTACTCTCAAATACTCGTCCACTCAGTACTGTATATGGCTCATATGGCCCAGGGAAGATCCATCCCAAAATATATACACATCAGACAAAAGTCACTCAGTAATGAGGAAGGCCGATCCAGCCCTATGGAGAAGATCCATCCCCAGATAATGATACACCTCACAACCACTCGATACTGTATATGGCTCAACGACCCAGGGAAGATCCATCCCAGAATACATATCACCGACATCAGTTGCTCAGTACCGAGGAAACATGCCAATCCATCCTCATGGAGAAGATCCATCTCCAAATATAAACACTTCGGACAAGATCCATGTCTAAGGAAGATCCATCCCTCAAATATAAACACTTCGGACAAGATCCATGTCCAGTGAAGATCCATCCCTCAAATATCACTGCACTCACTAGGAGTGTGTTACAGACTTCGGAGGGGCTCCTACAACCCAAGCGCTAACATAAGCCAGATCCAGGCATAATAAATATAACATGCTGCGGTGTGCAGCCCGATCCTATATCTGTCACTCAATATCAGGCTCTCGGCCTCACTCAGTCATCACTCTCCAGTCTCGCTCACATGGGCTCACAATGCATGAACTAGCCCGAATCAGTGATATAATGTGCAAAAAAAAAATTACCGAGACTGAGACATGATATGATATGCAATGACAGGACCGAAAATATAATATCAATGAAACACATAAGATGACAGCAATAAATGACCACTCGGATCTCAACAACATCAGCGTGAAGCCTTAACATAATATTTAGCATGATTTCTAGCATATTTGTATTAAGACGACCGCTCGGGTCTCAATAGTATCGGCTTGAAGCCTTAACATAGCATTTAGCGTTTATTTCTAGCATGTCCACATCAATCACGTTGACCGAAACACATCTATGAGTAAGAGAGAACCAATAACGGTGCCATGGAATGAACTAGGTCACAAGTTTCACGGTGCACGCCCACACGCCCGTCACTTGTCATGTGCGTCACCCAATTCCAATCACATAATACGTAGTTCAGGGTTTCGAACCCTCAAAATCATGTTTGGAAGCATTACTTACCTCAATCAAGCCAAAACTCTACTCTGCAATGCCCTTGCTGCTCGACTCGGCCAAAAATCGCCCCGCATGTAACCAAAATCAGTATTATATCATTAGTATATGCCAAAGGAACGAATCCCACATCAAAATTATCAAATTACATCACAAATTCCGAAATTGGCCAAACCTGACCCCCGGGCCCACGTCTCAAAATCCGACAATAATTACAAAACTAAAATCCTTATTCACTCACAAGTCTATACATACCAAATTCATCAAAATCCGATCACATATGACCCCTCAACCCCCAAATCAAACCTTCAAATTTCCTATCCCTAACCCCTAAATTTTTACCATTAAATCCCACACATTTCATGCTTAATTAACTGAAAATAACCATAGAATCGAGTATTAGTCTCAAGTAACTTACCTCACTGATAATCCTTGAATCTCTCCTCAAAAATCACCCCAAAAGCTCCAAACCCGTCTTCAAAAATGGTGAAAATAAGAAAAAATTGTGAAGGGGCCTTTTTATACATCCTGCCCAGCACTTTCACACCTGCGGGACCGCACCTGCGGTCCAAACGCCGCATTTGCGCAGTTCACTTGAATCCCCTACTTCCGCATCTGTGCCCCAGGCCTCGCACCTGCGGGCTCGCAGATGAAGGTCCAGCTTCAGCTCCTGCGATCTTTCTCTGCTTCTGCGGACCTCGCATCTGCGGTCCCCAATCCGTAGGTGCGGAATTAACAGAAGCAGTAGCTTCAGCTACTCAAACAAATTTCCAAACACTCTGATAACCACTCGATGCCATCCCGATCCCCTTGGGGCCTCAATTAAATATACCAATACGTCACATATCATCCCACGAACTTAGTCGACCCTTCGGAGCACCCAAAACAATATCAAAACATCGAATTAATCCCGAATTCAAGCCTAAGGATCTCTAAACTTCCAACATTCACCAACGATGCCGAAACCAACCAAACCATGCCCGAATTACCTGAAAATTTGCACACATATCGCAAACGACACTACGAAAGTATTCCAACATTCGAAATTCCATTCCGACCCCGATATTTAATTTTCCACTGCCGACCGAAAATCGCCAAAAATCCAATTTCGCCAATTCAAGCCTAATCATCTAAACCTACTCCTAAGTCCAAAATCATCTAACAAAGCTATCCGAACTATAAAAACCAAATTCCTAGATCATTTACTTATAAGTCAACTTCTGGTTGACTTTTTCAACTAAATATCAACTTAAGAGACCAAGTGTCTCATTTCTCTCCAAAATCATTCCGAACCCGAGCCAACCAACCTAACACAACATAAAAGAGCTGAACCACATATAATGAAGCAGAAATGGGAGAAACATGCTAACACTCTTGGAACGACCGATCGGATAGTTATAAGTTATCTCAGGATAAAACAGTAAAATTGACAAGCCCAGGATTAATACAACATATGAAACCTTCAATAAAAAGTAATACCAGAATAACTAATTCGAGCATAACTTGTCTTCCAATCAAACGACCCCCTAAATGTACCCGTACGTAGTGGAGTGCTAATCATGAAAATTTGCACATATGATAAGATCAAAGTCAACTAGAATGACGAGTGCAACATATAATACCTCATGCGATAATTTTTGGCTCTATCTGCCCTCAGTTTAGCCAAATTGGCCTCTCGTTCTTCCATATTCTTCTTTTTCCATTTCATGAACAACTCAGGGGTCAAAGGAGTTGAAGAAGTTAATTTCGCACGCTGCAAGCGAAGTAGAAAACATGAGTCACTGAAGTTATAAGTTCATTCATGAAAATGTTCCCATAAAAGAGCTATTAGCTATCAGTAGTAGAAAAATATTTATTTAGATACAACAATATAATAACCTGATCTTCAATCTCTTCTTCAACATACATTTTTTCAGTTTCCTCTTCTAGGAGAACCTTCATCTGTGATTCTAGAATATATCCAGGAGGAAGAGCATGCCTATAGTGGCAATCTTGAAATTACTCTTGAGTTAAGACTCAAGCTAGTTGAAGAAGAAGAAATTGAGATTAACTGGAATAGGAAGAAGAATACAGAGAAGAGATAGAGACAGGTTTAGAGAAGAGAGAGAAATGAGCGTGTGTTTTCTTTATCAATTCAAGTGGTAAGTTATACAATGTGTAGTATATATATATATATATATATATATAGTTATATATATAGTTATATATAGTTATCTTAACTATCTTAATTAGTGTATACCAACTAACTTAACTAGTATATAATTATAAACACTTCATTTCACATTGACTACTATTTTTTATTACACTCCCCCTCAAGCTAGGCACTGAAAAAACACAAACAATTCCTAGCTTGGAAGAAAGATATTCATGCTGCACTTTGTTGAGCCCTTTGGTTAGAATGTCAGCAGGCTGTTCCTTTGTTGATATATAGGTTGTTTTGATAAGGCCTTGAATGATTTTTTCTCTGATAAAATGACACTCGATTTCAATGTGTTTGGTCCTTTCATGATATACTGGATTTGCTGCAATTTGAATTGCAGCTTTGCTGTCACTGAACACTTCAATTGGCAACTTGATATCAACTCTCAGTTCTTGTAATAAACCAATGAGCCAAGTAATTTCTGCCACTGTTGTTGCAAGACTTCTGTACTCAGCTTCTACTGAGCTTCTTGAAACTGTTGTTTGTTTCTTGGATTTCCAAGATATTAAAGATTTTCCAAACTTAACTAAGTATCCTGAAACTGACTTTCTTGAAAATGGACATGCATCCCAGTCTGCATCACAATAAGCTGATACATTATTGTTAGAATCACTTGAAAGAAGTATTCCTTGCCCTGGATTGTTCTTAATATATTTAATAATTCTTAGAGCAGCTTCCATGTGAGATTTTTTTTGTTTTTGTAGAAATTGACTTAGTGTTTGAACACTAAAGGATATATATGGTCTTGTCATTGTTAAATATAATAGTTTTCCTATCAACCTTTGATAAGAGACTATATCTGCTAACTCTTCATTAATTAACACATTTGAACTTGTTTTGTTTATATGATCATCATATTTTGTAGTTGTAAGTTTTATGTTTGCATCAAGAGGGGTTATTGCTGGCTTAGCTGCTGCAATACCAGTTTTAGAGATTAATTCTAGTGCATATTTTCTCTGATGCATGAGAATTCCTTGTTTTGATCTAGCAAACTCTATTCCTACAAAATATTTTAATTCTCCTAAATCTTTCATTTTGAAAGATTGTTGTAAATGTGCCTTAGTTTCTTCA
Organism: Nicotiana knightiana; assembly: GCA_005239525.1. Lineage (NCBI taxonomy): Eukaryota > Viridiplantae > Streptophyta > Magnoliopsida > Solanales > Solanaceae > Nicotiana > Nicotiana knightiana. The sequence continues at coordinate 24,593 of ML438041.1, forward strand.
ATTAGTTTTAGAGAATCACCAGTTACAAGCATGTCATCTACATATATTAATACCATAGTGAAACCTTCAGTAGTTCTCTTAAAAAATAGTGACTGATCATATTGACTTTGCTGAAACTTATTCTTTATTAAAGCTTCTGTTACTTTAGCATTCCACTGTCTAGGTGCTTGTTTTAAACCATACAATGATTTCACAAGTTTACATACTTTGTTCTCCCCCTGACTTGTGAATCCCTGTGGCAATTTCATGTAAATTTCATCTAGTAAGTCTCCTTGTAAGAATGCATTATATACATTCATTTGATGTATATGCCATTTATTTATAGCAGCTATTGCTAGAATAGTTCTTACAGTTTTCATTCTTATAACTGGTGAAAATGTTTCTTTATAATCTATCCCTTCCTTTTGACTAAATCCTTTAGCTACCAATCTAGCTTTATACCTTTCCACTTCACCTGATGATTTATATTTGATTTTATAAATCCATTTATATCCTATTGGAATTTTATCTATAGGAAAGGACACAATATCCCATGTGTGATTATTTTTAAGAGCTTCAATTTTTTTTCCATAGCATCTATCCATTTAGGATCTTTAATAGCTTCTGAATACAAAGTTGGTTCACTAGTTGCTAATGCTTCTGTTAAATAGGACTGATACTTAGGACTCAAGTGTTCATATGTGATATACTTTGATATTTCATAAGGTTTAGTTTGTTCTGCATTTAATGACACAAAGTCTTTCATCCAGATGTGTGGTTTCTTACCTCTATCTGACTTTCTTATGTTAGGTTGAGTGTTAACTTGTTGAGTAACATTATCAGTATTATCTGTACTTGATATTTGTTGATTGTTATTTTGCACAGTTTCTACAATAGACTGTTCTTGTACACCAGAAGTTATTGTATCTTCTTGATGATGTGAAGTAAACTGTTCTTGTATATCAGAAGTTATCATATCTTTTTGTTGATGTGAATTAATATTACTTTCTATGTTTGTCCACTGTGAAGTTTGGTCTGCACTTTGCATTAACAATTCTGTTAGATATGGTTGATTGAACAAGACTTTATCATTTTTTTGTTTAGTCTTAAAAGGGAACATATTTTCTCTAAATTGAACATCTCTACTTACAAAGAACTTTTTATCTATTAAATCATATAAAACATATCCTTTTTGAGTTGTTGCATATCCCATGTGTACAGATGGCTTTACTCTAGGTAATAGTTTATCATTTTAATTTATTATTTTTGCATAACACAAACACCCAATTACTTTAAGATGTTGTAGTGCTGGTTTCTTAACATACAACCTTTCAAAAGGACTTTTGTTGTCAATAACAGTACTAGGAACTCTATTTATTATGTCTACTGCAGTCATTACACAGTATCCCCAGAATTGAATTGGAATGTGTGCTTGAAATCTGATTACTCTAGTTAATTCTAAGACATGCCTATGTTTTCTCTCAGCTACTCCATTCTGCCGAGGAGTATAAGAACATGTTTTTTGATGAGTTATTCCTAGTTTTTTAAAGAAATTTTCACAAGTTAAGTTAACAAATTCAGAACAATTGTCAGTTCTTACTGTCTTTATAATTACACCAAACTGTGTTTTCACAAATGTAACAAATTGTTGCACAATTACGCAAACATCATATTTCAACTTTATTAAGAATATCCAAGTCATTCTAGAGAAATCATCTACTATAGTCAAGAAGAACCTATTACCATCAACAATAGGAACTTTATAAGGACCCCACAAGTCCATATGAATTAGCTCAAAAATAGTTGAAGTTTTTATACTACTTACAGGAAATGAATTTCTAGTTTTATTTGCACAAGGACAAGTAGTACACAAATCTATTCTGTCAGCAATATTCTGTACATTTACATGAAGAATTTTCTTGAGAACTACAGCAGATACATGCCCAAGTCTTCTATGCCAAAGATCAATCTCATTTGAACTAATTTCTTTATTGATTTGTGTATCACTAATATTTAGACTAATTACATTATTTCTTGACAAGTTTTGTCTACTGAGTATGTACAACCCACTGTCTTCTTTACCATTCGCTTTCACCTTCCCACTGAAGAGTTCCTGAAATATGCAAAAATCAGGGAAGAAAGCAACTGGGCACCTTAACTCTTTTGTTACTTTAGAGACAGACAGTAGATTGTATTTAAATTGAGGAATATATAACACATTTGTTATGGTATCATTTTCTGTTAATTTGATGGTGCCTATATGAGTTACTTGTGTAGTCTCTCCATTAGGCAAATGTACTTTGTTTTGCTGATTTGGTTGAACTAATGAGAATTCCTGTAACAATTCTAGGTCAGCTACAGTATCAATAATCCAATCATGTAATGAGCTAGAAGCTAATAAGGCATGAGGAATACCTGCTGCATTAGCTGCTGGTATTGAAGAATTAGAATTGACACCTTCTTTATTAAGCAGCTGCACTAAGTGATCATATTGTTCCTTAGTGAATGTACAATTTCCCATCCACGGCACATTGCCCAGTTGGCTATTGTTCTGTGAGTTGTTACCAGTCATTGTACTTCCTCCTAGCTGAAAATTCTGGGAATTGTTCTCATTCCAGTTGCATCTTGAACCCTGATTGCTTTGTACACTTGCATCAGACACCACATTGTATGCATTGTGAGTATTCATATTCCTCATTTTTGTTCTACATTCTGGAGAATATCCTAGTAGTTTGTAGCAATTTTCTTTTGAATGTACTTTCATCTTATACACTTCACAAAACAGATTAAAATTCTTTCTATTTTTCTGATAGTTTCCACTAAACTTAGTATATATAGCCACATCAAATTGGTCAGTTCTTGTAGTAGGATTTGCCCTTAACAAGCCAGCATTGTTGGCGACTGTTTTTTGACTTTCATCACTACCATAGCATACGCTTGATTCACTGAGGGCATTGGACTCATTAACAAAATTTGACTCCTGACCTGTCCATACGAGTCATTCAACCCCATTAAAAACTGAAACAACTTTAGTTTTTGTAAGTGAGTCACAAATTCTCTTGACTTTGGACAGTCACAGCCTAGTGCTGGTACTAGAGCTTCAAACTCCTCCCATAGATCCTTTAACCTTGAAAAATAGGCAGACACAAATGTTGTACCTTGACTGAATGTGGCTATTTCTTTATGTAGATTATATGATCTTGCTCCATCAACCTTGTCAAACCTTTCATGCAAGTCATTCCAAACAGCCTGAGCACTAGCAACATACATTATTCCTCCCAACAATCCACTACTTACCGAATTCATAAGTCAAGATAGCACTATTGCATTTACCCTCTCCCAGTGATTCCATAAATTTTCTGGAAAGCTTTATTTGACACACGTTCCATCAACGTGACCCAGCTTATTTCTACCAAACAAAGCCATTCTCATACACCTAAACCACAATGAGTAATTTGCAATCCCAGTGAGTTGGAAAGAAATAATCTGTATACCACTTACATCGGAGGGGCTCAAGAAGAGTGGATGATTGTAATCAAGAACATGCAAACCTCCTTGAGTCGGTGTTGCAGCTGGAATCACTGAGGGAACTGCATGCTGTCCATTTTCAGCCATGATCTACCAAGAATTTTCAAGAATCAACCCAGATTTGTATTTTGTCAAATTATCTTGATTTCTGATTTTGTTCTGAAGAATCAAGATGACGAATCAAGGAATTAAACCTTAGTTTAATCCTGCTCTGATACCATGAAATTACTCTTGAGTTAAGACTCAGGTTAGTTGAAGAAGAAGAAATTGAGATTAACTGGAAGAGGAAGAAGAATACAGAGAAGAGATAGAGAGAGGTTTAGAGAAGAGAGAGAAATGAGCGTGTGTTTTCTTTATCAATTCAAGTGGTAAGTTATACAATGTGTAGTGGAGATATATATATAGTTATCTTAACCAACTAATTAATTAATTAACACTAACTATCTTAATTAGTATATACTAACTAAGTCAACTAGTATATAATTATAAACACTTCTTTTCACATTGACTACTATCTTTCTCTACAAATCTTTACCACCGTAATTTGGACAGACCCAAAACCAACCATATTGCTTCTTTTCCACAGCTGCGAAAAAGTATTTACATACCTGCAAATAGTTAAACCATTAACACATACAATAGCTACAAGCTAAAATATAGAGTTAAATCCAAAGAAAAAAGGAATAACTGAATAAATTACAGAGAGCTGAACCAAGAAGGTTAAATCATGAGCTGAATATGACTTTTGCAAAGTTAGAGCCCAATGCACATACACATCAAAAGAAAAGAGGAAGTACTTACTATGTCAGTTCTTGTTATACTCCTGACTTTTTGATGCCACAACCTTCTCCAAACTCTCCTGATTCCAGTCCTCCATTGTTCCCTTCTCTTTTTCTTCTTTTGACAAAACAAATTAGACAAGATAATTAAAACCGTAATCAAGATAATCATGAGGTTGGGACATTCGAGTCACCAAGGAGGGAGAAAATGTGGGAAAAGCCACTGTTGGTCGCTAGAGGGAGCGTTTTTAAGGGTGAGTTTACCGTATAAAAAAAAAAGAATCACTGTATATATCAAAGAGTAAGGTTCAGCTTGGTTACCTTTATCACGTTTATCTATCTATCTATCTATCTATCTATCTATCTATATTATATTAAAATCACGAACATCTTTAGCAAAATATTATTCGTCTTTTCACCCTTAAAAAATCGACTATACACTAGATAAAATTATAATTTAAGTTGTCTTCTTAATATTTAGGAATAAAAGTTCAATTACCGTTTATGCTAGTATCAGGGAAATTGTGGTAATCAAGATAGGATCGTCACAGAATCATCCAAATTAGAGTGTTGATCTTTTTTCCTGAGGATTCCAATTTGATGAGATTCGGAAACGAGGGTTCATTTGAATAACTAAATTACAGAATTAAGTTCTATCTGGAGGAGTTTTGATACAGATACGGCTCGTCAAAACCACTAAAATCATGACATAAAAATGTATTTTGAAATACTCGAAAGCTTTTTTTTTTTTTTTTTTTTTTTAAAGTTAGAACTTTAAAATCAGCTAGAATTTTATTTGTTGATCTTTCCTTTTACATTGTATTACAATTTTATTTGCAATAGGAAGACGTGATTTTAATACACTAAAGACTTGTGTTTGAAAAGGAAAAACAATACTAGCTTTTTTACCACGTTTAATCTCCATATCATTTGTAGGATTTCAAATTAAAACGATAAAAAAAGAGAGAAGATTAATCAAGTACACTACTAAATTGATTAATTTTTATAATACAGAATAACTTACGTATCTGTTTACAATCTATATTAAAAGCATGAAGGCCCTTAATGAAATATCTTTAGCCTTTTTAAACATTTAAAATTAAATTTCACTTTAGACAAAATCGTAATTAAGTTATTATCGTAATATATAGTACTTTGAAATCAGCTAATTTAGTTATAAAACCTTTCTTGTGTTGATTTATGTAGGAAGTCCTAATATTTAGGACTTTAATATAACTATTAAGGGAACTCGGTATACTAAACTCCCCATATGTGCGGGGTCCGGGTAAAAACCAGACCACAAAGATCTATTATCTTTTACTTATATTGTTTGGGAGAAATAACAGTATTACATTGTCTTAACATAAATATTGTTTGGGAGAAATAACAATATTACATCGTCTTTTGTTTATATTTATTTACACCAATTTCTATATGAAATATGTTTTAACTTATACTCTAAGGGGATGATACTATATATTCTTACTATTAAATTAAGATGTATGTACTTAATTAACTATTTTTCAAATAATTAAATGCAATTTTTAAATATTATGCGAAAAAATCGATGAAGAGAAAAAGATGTTATTTGAGTAAGAAGGAGTATAAAAAATATCTCTATTTTCTATATCATTGTAAAGGCACAAATCCCGAATGCAAAAAAAATAAATTATTTTTAAAATTTTTATTCAATAACTCAAATATATTATTTAATAAATTTTACATAATTTTTAAAATTATATACTTATTGATATAGGTACACACGTAAAATGCGTACCCTACGACTAGTCACTGTAAATGTCAATCTTCTCTCCTTTTCTAACATTCAAATCGTGGGAGAACTTGCATTTAAACCCCTAGCACATTGTCCTGCCTTAAAGAACTCGCACAAGACAGATTTTGGATCAACACCTGAAGATAAAATACCTATCTTTCTTTACTTTAATACAATAAGATTTTCAGCTATATTTGCATAACTAACGCTTGCAACTTAACAAAGAGAGATAATATAGCAGCAATTTGACACAAAACCAAAATAAATTATGATCCTTACAGAGATAACAATAATCAACACAAAAGAATGAATCTTTTTATCTAAATTGGTAGGCAGCATCAGCAAAGCTGCCTGTAGAATTGAATTAGAATCTGCCAAAGTTAACTTTTGAAAATAATAGAGAAAAAAATTATATCAATGAAGTTTCTCAATACTATAAATGCATGAGTTTAAGTTTTATGTCCTAACAATATAAAGACAAGTAATCATATTTAATATAGCTTTAATTGGTAAATTACAAAAAAATGTTAAGTAACCTGCTCTAACATGTTAAAATTTATCGTTGATGGTGTAAATCTTTACACCAACTTAAACTCTAAGAGGTCGTTTGGTAGCTGGTTAGGAGAAAAGTTATCTATGTATTGGGGGCAACATAAGTTGCACATTATTTGGTAGTCATTAGTTATTTGTACAAAATTCAGCATAACTAATACCATATTTGATTGTCATTTTACAATTCTACATGTATAAGTTATGAGTCAATCTGTGTATTATTTTATGCGGGGTAGAAGATGAAATAACTAATGCATATATTAATAATATATTGATAGAATGATAAATTTACCCCTATCACTTTACACCTAAATGCTTCCTTCGATAAAGTGATCTATATCAAACCCTTTGAAGAGCAAGCATGGAGATGTCTCACTCGTAGGCTCTTCTTCTTCTCAATCTAGTACCGACAATATAAGTATTTTATTTTAAAATTTATATAATGTATATCTATTTCTAACAAAACAAACCAAATATTCAAAAATACTATCTCTGCGCCATGTATAATTAATACATGCATAACTAATCCCTCCATTACATGTTCCTGCATAACTAATACATGCATAACTCTAATTGGCAACTAAACGACCCCTAAATGCACAACCTTTTCTGTCTACATCTTCCGAACCCAAATAAAAAAAACATGAATAATGACAATAAAACAAGGAGAGAATGACTCATTCAGTTTGATATGAAGCATGACAGCTCACCACTAAGTCTCCATGTGATGCGTCTATGCGTTCGTATGACCATTGGAAGTACCTGTCTCAATACTTGTACAATCAGTGCAGAAGTGTAGCATGAGTACATAAATCAATGTGTCCCAGTAAGTATCTAGTCTAACCTCGAAGAAGCAATGACGAGGGATCGACTTAACAATACTAGTGGTCAAATAATAAAATACATAAATAGACATATATGAAACACAACAAGTAACAACAAAACAGATAAGCTTTAATAATAAACTTCTAAACATGAATTGTTACGAAATCATTAAAAGGTCATAACCGGCCTCGAGGGTAAAAAATAAACTGATATCAATACCAAATCAAAGCTCAAGTGTAACACATGAATCTGCCGAGAGGAACGGCCCGATCCCATATAATTAGTGTTACACAATGCTACCGAGGCGAACGACTCTCTCCCACAGGCCCGTAGACACATCACATAGAGACTTAGTGGTGAGCTTCCTTCCATTCTTCGTATCAATAGTTGATGGGATCGGGTCGTTCACGTCGCTTTCAAGATCACTACTCGGCTCTTAAACCTCAATAGTTTCCTCAAATCAATTTCGAGCAATCTGAAACTAGCCAAACGTCGTACAAACCAATCAATATATGCTCAAAAGTTCATAATTTAACTATTAAAGTAATTTTTCAACCTAATTCGAAAATTCTGTAAAAGTTACGCTCGGCCCATAATCAATTATATAATTTATCCTCAATTCCATAATCAATTTCGTGGTCAAATCCCATATTTTACCAAACCCTAGGTTCCTCAACAAAAATTCCACAATTTTGATATTAAAATCTCCTCATAATCCATGCATATAACTCATAATTGGTAAAAATTACTTACGTTGTGATGTTTAATGAAAATCCTCTTCAAAGGAGCTCTCAAATTTGCCCAACTCAAGTGAAAATGTGAGAAACATAGGCTAAGTCCCGAAATAAAAGTAATATGCTTAGTGAGCCCTTCTTCGCAATCGCGGAAGGTTCCTCGCGATCGTGAAGGCCATGCTAGCTCAGCCCAGCTCCTCCGTGTACAAAAAAAAACTAAAACAGTCACTACCATGAGCAAAAAATAACAAAACAGAAACATAACAACTGGTCAAAGAGGGGTTTTGGTAGCTCTGGAATTCCTAAGGTTGGGAAGGGGCAGTTGAGGTTGTGGTCTTTGCTTGAAGGAGAGAAAGAATTTGTTGAAGAACACCTTCATTTTTCTCCTTCTCCTTTGCTAATTATGATCTAAGAGCATCCCGCTCAACTTCAACCTCATGAAGGTGAGAATTCAATCGAAGGATCTTCGCATCCTTTATCTCTCCTTCCTGCACCAATGACATGACTTTGCTATTGACTGACTGCTTCCTAGATGACCAGGTTCATCCTCAGGAACATTGACAATATAATCACATGTCAGCAAAGTGTTCTTCCCAAAATAATCCTTAGCAATAGCCATCTCAGCTTTCTTCACAGGAACCGCAAAGTGGGCAAGCACCACTGTCAGAATAAATCCATAAGGAATATCATGTTCTTTGGTTCCATTTACAATTCTGTCCAAGAGCTGGATGATGAAAGATGGCCAATTAATCTTCTTTCCTCTGTACATGCACTCCATAAGTGTTAAGTCCATGTAACTGGCGATGTGTCTATGCTCTTGTCTTGGAAGTAGAAACTTAATCACAAATTCGAAGAGTAGCTTGTTCTGGGGCTGCATTTCACTTTTGAACACTGGCCTTGGCTCAATTTCCTTCACATTTCCACAAAAGAATCTGGTGATATTGATAGCTGAGGCCATTCCATCTAGACTGGGCCATCTTTGCCTAGTGTAGTTGTCATATCCCTCAGCAGGGATATTCAGAATCTCTCCCAGCTCCTTTGCATCAAATGTGATCTGAATCCCCTTGACTGTGGAGGTTACCCTGCCATCCTTCACACTTGCATTGGCCATAAACTCCACCAGTTCATTCCTTGCCAGCCTTCCTTCTAGGTGAAGGATCAAGTCCTTCCATCCCTGCACGTCCAGTTCATTCAGCAAAAAGATCATTCCTGATTCTTCCAGATCTCTCACCAGCTTTCCTTTAAGAATAGTACGCTTTCCAAACATGGTGAGTTTGTCAGATTGCTCACCAAATATTTCCTTTTCTCCTCCACTCCATTCACTTTATTCTTCAATAACTTTCACTTTCTTGGCCTTAGACCTGGTCCTTTTAGCTGTGCTTGAGGGTGTGGCAGACACAGAAGCTGACTTCTTTGAAGAAGCCTTAGCCTTCTTGGGCTTGGGTGTCTCAACCACAACTGGAGCCGTCTGCTCCTCATGATGAACCAGGTCCATCGTTTCATTATTAACATACAACTGCCTCAATAGGCTCTCCTAGCTTTGCCTTTCCCTTGGCAGCTTTGTTTTTCTTGCTCTCTCTCAGATCCCTTTATAACTCCTCTTCTCCTTGTCTAACAATACTTCTTGTAGCACGAACCTTAGTGGCAGAGACATCAACAGATATTGAAACTTTTCTTTTCTTTGGGGTAGTTTCATTCTTCGATTTTGAAGTTCTTTTCCTCTTGGGATTGTAGGACTCCCCCAGCTTCCTCAACTGTAAAGACCCATAAAATTTTCTCATTTTAAAATAATGCCCGAATGATTCCCCGAGTTTTTTTTATTGTGGAAATTTTTAAAACGGACCTAAATTGAGTAAAAAGTACCCCGAGACTTAAAGAATAAAATTTTCCAGAAAGTGGGCGTTATGCGACGCACTATGCGATCGTATAACGTATATGCGGGCCGCATAATAGTTGCATACACGGGCAGATCAATGCCCCATTTGAGGTCAACTATGCGGTCCAATATGTGATCGCATTTCAGTTCTGCAGACCGCATAGCTGTCGCATTATTGCCTTTGATTTTGGGAGGGAAGTTATGCGGCACATTATGCGACCGTATAACGTGTATGCGGACCGCATAATGGTCGCATACCTGAGCAGTGTGTTTTGAATTTTGGCCCATCTTGAGGTCCATTATGCGGTCGATTCTGCGGACCGCATGTCAGGAATGCGATCGCATTCCTGATCGCATTCTTGTGTCGGGCCCTATTTTTCTAATTTTAAAAAAAATGACCCCAGTTCATTAAAACACCCCTCCCCTTCATTTTAAACCATTTTCTGATATATTAGAGAGAGAAAGTCCCAACTTCATCAAATTGGTCTTCCTTCATCACTCAAGCTTGGAACTAATCAAGTAGGACACAAATTTCTTCACTCTAAGAGGTAAGCTTCTATCTCATTAACCTTAATTTCTAGATTTTTGTTAAAATAAAATATGGGTAGGATAGTTCATAAAGATGGGGTTAATAATCTTTCATGCATGTACCCAATTTATCATAATCTAGTAAAGGAAAATAGGTTGGAGTAACCTTTCACTAAAAAGGGGTTATTTAATCTAAAGGAACACCTAGTGTTTGATAGAAAGCTCAAATGAGTTCAAGACATGTTCATGATTCCTAATTCTAAGTTTAAATGTGCCGCATTGTGAATTAGATTGAAGGTTCTAGAAGGTCTGGTGATTTGAGATAGAAATTAAGGAAAAATCCCGATTCGAGGTATGTATGGCTAACTTTAACCTTCGTAGAATCCTCTTGTTGGGTCCGAGTATACAGTATGAGTACCTTATTTGAAAATGTGTGAATTGATTTTTCAAATGTGTTGAGACGTAAGATTCTATTCTCTGATCATCCTAATTGATTGCTATACTACGGTGCTATATGAGATTGTGAAAGGTGTTTTGATGTGCCTATCTTATTATGTGCAAAGCTCGTAAAAGCTCGAGGGTATCGATATGAAAGTATGTGTTAATAAATGAAAGAATGTTAATGTGCCCAAGTGTGGGAATGTATATGATGGCTAAAAACCGTGCATGGTAAGTAATGAAAAAGGGTATTGTGAAATGAGGTAAATGAGTTGAACGATTATGGCAACACCGTGTACATGAATTACTGCTTGGTGAGAGTCATTGTGCCTTGAGCTCAAATAGCGAATTGTTGATATGAACTTGTGTTCCTTGAAAGGAAGAATTCTTGTGATTTGATTGTTTGTGTTTGCTGTTACGAAATATGATTGTCAGGTGGGATCGGGCTGTGCGCCGCAACACGAACTAATAAGGATAATGAGTTGTGAGGTAATAAGGGTGGCCAAGTTAATAAGGATGTAATGTGATCATTATCACCATTGAAATGAAAATCTATGAAACTTGATGAGGTGTGAGGTAATAAGGGTGGCCGAGGTAATAAGGGTGGCCGAGGTAATAAGGATGGAATGTGATCATTATCACTATCGAAATGAAAAATCTGGGAAACTCTTGAATATGGTGATGTTGAAAGGGAAAAATGAGATATTGTGAAACTTGTTGATTTTGGCTGCCGCTTTCCACATGAATTGATTGATTGGTTCTATTACTGTTTCTTACTTGTGTATTGTTTGATTGTATTTGGGATAAAGTTTGTTCATACATACTAGTACTATTCCAAAGTACTAATGTCCCTTTTGCCGGGGGCGCTAAATTTTCTTATATGAATGTAGGTGGTTCTACAACAGGTAATTCAGCCCACAATCAGTAGTGCCTCCTCTCCTTTCCGTCAGCTGTTCCGGTGAGCCCCACTTCCTCCCGGGGTCACGTGCGGCTTATGTCGCCTTATTTTGAGTTTATGATGTGGTGTAAGGTATAGCCGGGGCCTTGTTGTCGGCAAGTAGTATATAAGTCTTTTGTATTCATAGAGGCTCCGTAGACACAATGTGGGAATGTATATATGTATTTTGGGTAGTAAGCATACGGTTTGGAATCGTGGTCCACGTTGTTAATGTTTCATGAAGTTTGTAAGCCTTTGGTATCATGTGTTGGTGACGATAAAAAGTAGAAATGAATTCAAGTTGTAAGTTTATGCTTAAGTTATAAATGGCTATTTCACTTGAATAATGTATATTGAAATCACGGGGTAACGCGTGGGATAGGAAAGGCAAATCAGGTTCTCTTGACTGGGGTCACCCGGTTGAGTGTCGGTTGCGTCCCTCGATTTTGGGGCGTGACATCAACATCTCAGCCAAAGTCTCCCCGACAGATGAACCAGGTTCATCTGTTGATTTTTGTAGGCTCTCTAAACCTGCTGCTGCCTCACCAACAATACTTCCCCCTAAATCTGTGACTTCTTTTTTATTTATCCCAGGAGTGGGGCCAAAAATAGCCAACATGGAACCATCCTCCCCAGATCCCCTTACAAAACCTCATTCTCCCTCTCTCTCAAGAATTTTTCCCAGTTTTCTTTGCCTATCTGGCACTTCTACATCAACAACTGACCCAATCAACACAAACCTATTTTCAGTGGTAGCAATTTCAGATTCAACTTCAAGATTACCTTTCTCAGAACTAGATGAACCCGATGCTTTATCCTTATTAGTGGATTTGAGGATTCACTTGAAGATTCAGACATATGAACATCGCTAGCTTTAAGAATTTCCTCCAAGAATTTTGCATGAGAGCCAGAAGCAAATAATTTTCTGGCCAAAACTTTTACTCTTCTTGCCGAGGGGCTGGAGGGTTAGGTGTGGTTTCAAGAACTGGAGGGTTTTGGGGAGATGAAGATTGGTTTGGTGAATGTGAACTGTAAACTGAAGTAGAATTAGGACTGGAATTTTCTTCCTCATGTTCAAAGTTTGTGTAGGAAGATGAAGCAGGGGGTGGTGAAGACATTGTTCTGTATTTTTGGAAGAAAAGAGATGATCAATTTTGGTTAGAAGAATAATGATCTTGGTTTGACTTATTAGGTTATTAAGAAGGGAGGTAATGATGGCCTTTATAAGATGTGGCTATTAATTATAAAACAGGCAGAATTTTTATTCAAGTGAGAGTCTAATAGTTGTAGGAGTGTCATTGATTAGACAGTTAAGAGTTCCCTACCTTTAGGCTAATTGAGTACCGATGGGACTTCTTGGAACGGGTTCATTTAGGGAGTAGTATAAAGAATTTGAAATGAACCAAATATAGATAGAATCCTGCTCATGTGTGACTGTAATTAATTCAAGAATTGTATGGAGATGAGCACGTACCTTGTCAATCAGATGAACTAGCAGATATGAACTAGGTTCATCGTGTTAAAGTCTTTAAGTTGCCTCAATTTACAAAGATAAACAAACATCAGTAGCAACCAGGGAATCATATTAATTCATGGTAAGAGAGTATGACAGTAAAGTCATGATACTGAGCAATGATTAGACTGGTTGATTATCTATGTTAGTGTTTCTAGCCAAAAAAATTATTTTATTTTTTCATTTTTTTTTCAATTAGGTGATCTTAATCATCCCTAATTCAAGCCGGTTTCTCTCAATATGCTCCTACTTAGTGCTTTAGTAAAGATATCTGCAATTTTTTGATCAGTAGCTCAAAATTCGATTGAGATCATTCTTTTTTCATAGTTATCCCTTAGTAAATGGTGTCTAACATCTATGTGCTTATTTCTTTTATGATGAACCAGGTTTTTCGTCATACTTATTGCACTAGTGTTGTCACAGAAAATAGGAATGCATCCAACCTCTATACCAAAGTCCATGAGTTGTTCCTTGATCCATAGAAACTGAGCACATCATGAGGCTGCAACCATATATTCAGCCTTAGCAGTAGACAAAGCTACTGAATTTTGTTTCTTGGTAGCCCAAGACACAAGGCAGGAGCCCAAAAAGTGAGCCATGCCTGAAGTAATTTTCCTGTCAACCAGGAAACCTGCATAATCAGCATCACCATATCCTACAAGGTCGAAATTACAACCTTTAGGATACCAGAGATACAAATCAGTGGTGCCTTTCAGATATCTCAAAATTCTCTTCACTGCAGTTAGGTGGGACTGCTTTGGATTTTTCTGAAACCTAGCACACAGTCCTACACTAAACATAATATCAGGTCTACTGGAAGTTAGATATAATAAAGACCCAATCATCCCTCTGTATAACTTCTGATCAACGGATGAACCAAGTTCATCCACATCTAATTTTTTAGCTGTGGCTGTGGGGGTGTCTATTTCCTTTGAGGCTTCAATTTTAAATTCCTTGAGCAATTCTTTCATATACTTTTGTTGATGGATCATCATTCCATTTGAGTTTGCTTGATTTTCTATCCTAAGAAGAAGTTTAGCTCACCCATCATACTCATCTCAAACTCACTCCCCATAAGTATAGCAAACTCCTTACTCAATTTTTCAGATGTCGCCCCAAATATGATATCATCCACATATATTTGCACAACCAGGAGTTCTTTACCTTTTTCCTTCGAGAACAAGGTGCTGTCAATTTTACCTCTTTTGTATCCATGTTCTAGCAGGAATTTTGATAGACGCTCATACCATGCTCTTGGTGCTTGTTTGATACCATAAAGAGCCTTGTCAATTTTGTATATATGGTCCGGTGACTCCTTGCTTTCAAAACCTNTATATTTGCACAACCAGGAGTTCTTTACCTTTTTTCTTTAAGAATAAGGTGATGTCAATTTTACCTCTTTTGTATCCATGTTCTAGCAGGAATTGACGTTCATACCATGCTCTTGGTGCTTGTTTGAGACCATAAAGAGCCTTGTCATGTTTGTATACATGGTCCGGTGACTCCTTGCTTTCAAAACCTAGAGATTGTTTGACAAATATATCTTCCTTCAGATAGCCATTGAGGAAGACACCCTTAACATGCATCTGATGGAGAGTGAATGTGCAGCAAATGCTATAAGAAGTCTGATTGCCTCCAGTCTTGCCACATGGGAAAATGTCTCATCATAATCAATTCCCTCTTCTTGACTGTATCCTTGAACAACCAGTCTAGCCTTGTTTCTTATAACCATTCCATCCTCATCAAGCTTGTTCCTGAAGACCCACTGTGTGCCAATCACTGATCTGTCTAGTGGTCGTGCCAAGTTCCACACTTGACTTCTTTCAAATTGATTCAGCTCTTCTTGCGTGTCATTTACCCATTCAGCATCCTGTAGGGCTTCACCAATGTTCTTTGGTTCAATCAAGGTTAGAAAGGCATCAAACGCACACATATTTTCCAAAAAGGATCTTGTTTTGATTCCAGACATTAGATCTGTTATGATGTTCTCAAGAGGGTGAGAACTTTGATATCTGTGTGGTTTGAGAACTAACTGTTCACTTCTGATAGTCCCATGGTGTCTTGTTGTTGTGGAACAGGATCAGGGCCAAGGTTCATATGTTGAGTTCCCCCTGTCGTGTTGCTTGGGGTAGTTGGACCTGGTCCATCACCTGTTCCATCTTCCATATTTTCTTCAATGTTTTCACTGCTTCTCACCAGTCCANAATTGTGCACAAAGTACTTGCCTCTACCAGAGGCCTGGTCATGCATCTATTTATTATATAGCATGCAGTGTTTATTGCTTCTGCCTAGAAGCTATGACGTAGTTTTCTCGAAAGAAGCATGGTTCTTGCCATATCTTCCAGAGTTCTATTCTTTGTTTCAACAACCCCATTCTGCTATGGGGTTCTAGGGGCAGAGAAATTGTGATTGATACCATGTTCATCACAGAACTCAGCAAACTCTGCATTCNTTCACAAACCTTGTCTTCCTTGAACTTAATGTTAGGAAGCTCTACCACTAAGTCTTTAGATACTAGTTTGTTTAGCTGAGTTAGACGTGCATGCCCAAGTCTTTTGTGCCATAGGAGGGGATCACTGTCCAACACACTTAGGCAAGTGAGTTCATTTTCAGACAGTGTGGACAAGTCTATGACATAGATGTTATTCATTCTTTTTCCCTGCAAAACAATCTTGTCAGTAAGCAGGTTAATCACAAAACATTTTGTGGAAGTAAAAGCAACCAGGTTACCTCTGTCACA
>ML438042.1:667-16073 GCA_005239525.1 Nicotiana knightiana
GAGAGAGAGAGAGCCGGGTGGAGGGGGGGTTAGGATTTTGTGAAATGAAGGGGGTGGGGTTTGATTTGGACATATATATAGTTCAGGGGTGTGGGGTTCGGAACCGTTGGATCGAAATGATCCAACGACTGGGTTTAATGGGGGCGAAACAGTGTCGTTTGGTTATTATGGGGGACAGGCCGGGTTAAGGGGTTTGGGCTGGGTTGTTTGGGTGTTAGGGAGAAAGGATTCGGGCCTGGGCAGCTCTAGCCCAGGCCTGATTTTAACTCTCTTTACTTAACCAAAATTAATTAGTTAAGTTCAACTCTAATTTAAACCAAGGAATGTAGTAATTAACTTAATCCTTATTTATTTATAGGTTAATCAAGAATGACACGGCTAATTCTATATTCCTAATTCAACCCGTGTTTTATCGAATAAAAGATGATTAATTTCTGTAGTAATTAGTTATTAAAAACTACATTACGTTAAGATACTCGTCATTTGTCTACCATTTAAATAATTATAACCAATAACTTCATAATGCAGAATTTCAATGATTTTGAAAGATGAATTATGGATATGCAAGCAATGCAGATAATTCACAATTAATTACTGAAGAATCAATCAATATTCATAAAATCAATTGATTTATTGGGATTTTTATAGGACGATACGGCGAGTAAAAATCACATGCTCACACCTTCTACGTTGCTATTCTTTTAAATGGTGAAAGATGTGTATCTATTAGATTTCTGTAAAGTTTCTTTATCAGTACAACTACAACAATCTTCTGATTTAAGACTAAAGATGACAATTTCAAGTCTTATCTTTGAATACGGCAACCTTGTATGTTATCAAAGATAGTCTTTGATTTAAGACTCTTTTTTTGACAATTTCAAGACTACCCTAATGACTAAGAGTCATATCTTTATAACACATTTTTTTTCCACCTATCATCCCAAGTTATGAGTCATTTGACTTGAATGGAGGGGATGCCATCTCATGCTCTTTAATACTTATCCAGTATATCCCCAATTAATTAGGTAATGTCCCGTTACCCAGTAATTAACCAATTACCTGCATAATTAAGCATTATCTCAACTTACTTAAATTTTAACATACCTTGTACACCTTACTATCATGGTCATGTAGTACCTTGTATGATACTAGTCCACAAATACCGAGTATTATAGCTCGGACCATATTTTATCCCGAACTTCCAAGCTTCGATGAAACTTATTTTCTTCGATTTGCTTACCATCTCACCTTCAAGAATTTACTTATCCCTTGTTTGAAATATCATAATACTTGTAACCTCAAAATTATCTTATTCCCGAGCTTTTATCAATTTACTTATGACATACTTACATGTACGAAAACTATGGTGTAACACGATATTGCTTCTTCGCCATCGTGGGACCAAAGGACTGGTGATGATAGGGCCAACTGCCATTTCAATTTCCACTCCTTCTACGTTAAACCTAAGCACGTGATGACGAAACCAAGCGGATTTCCCAAAATGTGGAACTTTGCTCTTAAGTATCTCTATTAACTAATTTCTCATCTTGTTTTGCTTTGTCGATGACCTAATTGCTCTTCTTCTTCTTTCGTGTGGCCGAGAGAGAGCCTCCTACGTTGGTCACTGACATTCAGGACTGGGTGAGCCAGATTTTTACCAACACGAGGGGAATTCGCGAGTGGTCATCATTCCACAAGAAGTTTGGTCGTAAGCCCTCTACGACTGGTGAGTCTTCGATTTGGCCCTTCGTTGATTCTGGGTTAACATCGTTTTCTTTTTCCTTATTTTCTTCAAAATGAAATTCTTTGTTGACAGGTTGGAGGACATCAAAGAAGACAAAGGCTCCTACCCCCGCCTTTCGTTATTCGGGAGCCTCCACGGGGTCGTTGCTCCTTCCCAGATCCCGGCCTCGCATGGACCTAGCCGACGAGCAATAGTTCCATCAGTGGAGACTTCGACGCCCATTCTACATCTGGTGGGCGAGTCCTCACCGAGCGAAGGGGAAGCAGTTCCGTCAAAAAGGCAGAGGATTGAGATTGGCGGTGAGACAATGGGAACTGAAGAGCCAACAAGGGGCGAAACTGAACCGTCCATGGCATTGTCTGAGGGTGGTGTGTCTTTAGACGCTGAGATTCTGCCCCCTTCAGAAAGAGTAGAAGTGGCTGCCTTGCCTGACACCGTCATGGAAACAGAAGAACGAGGTGAGGTAGCTGAAGCTATTCCGACGAGTGATCCATCACCATGGAGGCAAGCCGACGCCTTTTCATCTGTCGAGGTAAGGGGAAAAAGTGTATATGTGGACGGAGACGAGTCTGTCTATGACATAGACCCTGGGGAGGTTCGGAATTATAACGAGGGGTTCACTCGGGTGGAGGTGAGGACGGATGGGACTAGTCGTAGCATAGTCATCCCTCTCGACCTAGATTTGTTGAAGCACACAGAGAGCGTAGTCCTTGACTTGGGTCCGCTTTGTTCTCGTGCTGAGGATAGGACATTATAGATATTAGACGAAGACACCCTATCATTGGGTATATCAGGAATGGCTCTATGGGTAAGTTTTCAGTCTCTTAGGGACGAGCTGAAAAACAAAGACGAAGAGCTCGTGAGGGTCATCTTCAAATGCAGCGAGCTCGAGGTGGGTTGCGGAAGAATGTGCAGATCTTTAGACTCAGGTGGCGTCTCTGCGGGCTGAACTTGAGCAAAGTTTGACCCAGTTAAATGACTTGAGTGGCGAGCTAGTTGAAAAGATGGCGGAATTGGGCCAGATCGAGGAACCCCAGAAGGCTAATTTGTCAAGAGTGGCAGCGACGAAGGAGGTCATTCGTGTCCTTCGATCTGAACGGGTGAGTGAGGTTGAGGCGGCCACGCTTAGGGAGGCCAGGCTTGATGAGCGGATTGGTAGACTTGAAGGAGAGGTTTCCAATTTGAACGATCAGGTCACCGCTCTTGAGGTCGAGAAGGCATAGCTATTGGCTCGACCATCTTCCTCTCACACTTCCACCTTTTCCGACGTGCCATGGGACTCGTACGAGAAATGGATCCATGCCGAGGCCCACTTGCACATTTTTAGGGACTTGATGGCGGCAAAGAGAGTTACTGAAGTTGAGTTTGAGGGTGCTCGTGCGAAGGCGCGTGAAGCTCGAGTTGCCTATGGTTACGATCCTGCTATGCCGAGGGCAGATAGTGGTGAGGATGAACTAGACAAGATCGAGCATGATGCTTGGTATGACGACGAGTACCCTGATGGTGAAGAGGGAGACGGTGATGAAGGTGGAGATGACGCGAAGTAGTACATAGTAATGTTTTTTTTGTGGGCGTCCTTCTGGCCCTTGTAAGAGACCTTTTTGGATTGGAATGATCATAGTTCTCGCTGTACATTTTTTGAGTTTTCTATTTTTTCTTTGAGCATTTCCCTTAAGTGATTGCTT
The DNA here is from genome assembly GCA_005239525.1 of Nicotiana knightiana. Classification (NCBI taxonomy): domain Eukaryota; kingdom Viridiplantae; phylum Streptophyta; class Magnoliopsida; order Solanales; family Solanaceae; genus Nicotiana; species Nicotiana knightiana. The sequence continues at coordinate 4,097 of ML438042.1, forward strand.
TGATTAGAAGAACCGTGCTGATATGTGCTAGCTTGGACATGGTCGAGTATATCTTTGGTTGAATTTGGGTGAAGTCTCATGCCGTCATAATTAACTCAAACAAAGTTAACTTGTAAATAAAACTCACGTTAGGTCGAGTATGAGTTGAATTTGAGTGCGGTCGAATATAACTCTTTACTAATTCGAACGAGGTCGATGTGAGGTAACTTGAGCAGGTCGAATGTGACTCATAATTAATTCGAACGAGGTCGAATGTGAGTGCCTTGATTGGTGTAGTGTTAAATTTGGCTGAGACAAGCGAACATCATATGTTTGCATACTTTGCTTGTATATATGTACATAGGAGAATTTTTCATGTTTTTTTCCAGACGGGTAACCCAATCCCAGCCTATATAGTCCCTTCATTGGTCGACCTGGAGAAGTATTTGAGGGTTCGAGCAATGAAATTTTGCTTAACTTCGAGATTCCCTCTCCGTCGCCTCGTTAAAAACCTCCCCGAGAAAACCTAATTGGGAAAAAACTCAGGTGAGGGAAAAAGAGTACGACTCGGAGAATATCTTTCCTTAGAAGTTGAAGTACTTGAGGTGGGCGACGTTCCAATTGTTTGGTAGTAATTTTCCTATGTTTCTAATTGGAACGACCATTTTCTTGCCTCCGTAATATTTTACGGGCCGTCACAATTGGTCCCCAGTTTTTCTTCCCGTGGATCCTTGCTTGCCTGTGTTTTGGTTTTGAGTATGTAGTCCCCGACTTTGAGTAGTCAGACATTGGCTTTTTTTGTTATAGTATCGTGCTGCCTGTTGTTTCTGGGGTACCATTCTTACGTAAGTCATGTCTCTTCATTCTTTGACCTCGTCGAGGTATTTCCTTCTGTTTTCGTCGTTTCTTGGCCCACTCTCAAGTGATATCTTAGACTTGGTTCTCCGACCTCGACCGACAACACTGCGTCAGTCCCATAGACTAATGAGTACAGTGTTTCTCCTGTGCTTGTCTTTGGAGTTGTGTGGTATGCCCATAGCACTTCCGGAAGAAACTCTGACCACAGTCCCTTGGCATTCATGGGCTTCTTCTTTATGATATTCAGTATTGATTTGGTGGAGGATTCTGCTTCTCCGTTGCCTGCAGTATGATATGGCATGGAGAGTATTCTTTTGATGTGAAATTTTTCGAAGAACTCGGTGATCTTCTTTCCCATTGATTGAGGTCCGTTGTCACAACTGGTTTCTTTTGGGATGCCGAAGCGACATGCAATGTTCCTCCATATAAAGGCGATCACTTCTTGCTCGCATATTTAGGAGAACACACCTGCTTCCACCCCACTTAGAAAAATAGTCAGTTAAAACTAAAAGAAATCGCACGTTACCTCGTCCCGCTGGGAGAGGGCCGATGATGTCCATTCCCCATTTGATGAAGGGCTAGGGCGAGGTGACTGAGTGGAGGTGCTCGCCCGCTTGGTGGATCATAGGGGCGTATCTTTGGCATGGTTTGCATTTTTTAACGACGTAAACAACTTCCTTTTTCATTGTGGGCCAGTAATAGCCTGCTCGTATGAGGCATCAGACTAGGGATCGATTGCTAGTATGAGCCTCGCAGTGACCTTCGTGGACTTCTTTTAGGACGCGCCATGTCTAGTTTGGTCCTAAGCATTTTTCTAGGGGGCCGCCATACGTCCTTTTTTATAGGTCGTTATTGATGATGCTGCATTCGAAGCTTTTTGGCTTGTTTTTTGTCATTTGGAAGCATGCTGTCCTGCAAGTATGTGATAATACGATTGCGCCAGTCCCAAGCTAGGTTAATAGTGTATACATCAATTTGATCGATCGATGAGTGGAGGAGAGTGACCACGTTCCCTTCTCCGGTTATGCTTTTAGTGGCTTCCGCCAGTTTGGCGCGGCTGTCTGCTTCAATGTTCTGTGTTCAGGGTATTTGGTCGAGCTGACACTCCTCGAACTCAGGTAACAAATTGCAGATCTCGGCCCGATATTTCTATAGCCTTTGTTCCTTGATTTTGAAATTCCTTGTGACTTGATTGACGACGAGCTATGAGTCGCAGGCGTAGGACTACTCATTTTGCTTCGTACTTGAGTGCTAGTTTTAATCCTGCAATCATGGCCTCATACTTGGCCTCATTGTTAGTCATATCTGGGCATCTTATGGAATGGGGAATCACCTCACCCGTTGGGACCTCGAGCAGGAGTCCCAATCTGGACCCCGACGCGTTAGAGGCGCCATCGGTACACAGAACCCATTGGTCGTGCATTTTGGGGAAGGTACGGACGCCGTCTTCTTTTTCAAATTCGGGCATTATTTTTGTGCTGAAGTCGGCGAAGAAGTTGGCAAGCACTTGCGACTTTATCTCTATTCAAGGCTAATAGGTTATATCGTGCTCGCTCAATTCTATTGCCCTTTTGGCCAATATTCCCGACAGTTCGGGTTTGTACAGGATACTCCTTAAAGAAAAGGTCATGAACACTGAAATGGGGTGGCACTAGAAATAAGGTCTAAGCTTTCGTGAAGCTACGACCAAATCCAGGACCAGTTTCTCGAGGTCGGGGTACCTCGTTTCGGCGTTGACCAGAGTTTTTCTAATATAGTATATTAGAGATTGCATACCTTTATTTTCTCGGACCAGGACTGCACTTATCGCAACATCAGACACGGCCAGGTAGATGAGGAGACGTTCCCCAGGTTCCTCCTTAGCAAGCAGTAGGGGTGAAGATAAGTATGCCTTTAGTTCCTTCAAAGTGTCGACACACTCGGATTTCCATTGTGAGTCTGTTATATTTTTTGGGTACGCTAAAAAATTTATGGCACCTATCGGAGGACCGTGAGATGAATCTCGATATGGCGACAGCTCGATTGGTCAGTTTCTATACCTACTTCTTGCTGGTAAGGTTCTCTAGTATTCCTTCTATAGCGTTGATTTGGTCGGGATTGACCTCAATGCCCCGATGTGATATTAAGAAACCGAGGAACTTTCCCGAGGTTATGGCGAAGGCGCATTTATCTGTAATTTCATGCCATATCATCTGAGTATGTCGAAGGCCTCCCTCAAATGGTCGATGTGGTCTTCTTTTCTTTTCAACTTGACCAGTATGTCATCTATGTACCATGGTTTTGCCGATCTGGTCTTTGAACATTTTGGTCACTAGCCTCTGATATGTCGCCCCTGCATTTTTCTATCCGAACGGCATAACCCTGTAGCAGTACGTCCCCTGGTGGGTGATGAAAATGGTTTTTTCCTGGTCTTCTTCCTCCATGAGGATTTGTTTGTAACCCGAATAGGCATCTGGGAAACTTAATAGCTCGTACCCGGCCGTTGCGTAGATGAGGTGGTCAATATGGGGCAGTGAGAATGAGTCTTTCGAGCATGCTTTGTTCAGCTTCGTGAAGTCTACGCACATCCGCCATTTCCCGTTCTTCTTTTTTACTATGACCACGTTGGAAACCCAGTGGGGATATTTCGACTCTCTGATAGAGCCATTTTCCAGCAATTTTTCCACCTCCTTGCGGGCAACATCATTTATCTCGGCATTGAATTTTCTTCTAACTTTCCGTACTGGGGGTAAAATGGGTCAACATTCAATTTATGTGTGGCTATCTCCTTTGGGATGCCTGGCATATCTGCATGGGAAAAAAGAAACAATTTTGCATTGTTAGCTAAGAATTGATGAAATTTACCTGGTTCTTGGAGTTTGTGGCCAATATAGGCCGTTTTGTTGTGGTCGTCTTTATCGATTTGCACGGGGTCGAGGTCATCCATAGTTGATCTTGTATCCTCTATGGTTTCGGGGTCCTTGATGAAATCTTTTCCTTTGTCACCGTCTGACCTCGACCTCATTAATTGCTATGCCTCTTCGCCTTTTTCCTTCAATTATTGGGTGTAGGTGCAGTCTTGGGCAATGCGGTAGCACTCTTGTGCAGTGCGTTGCTTGCCACAAATGCTGAATACCACCCACGGGGTGGGAATTTTGATGACTTGATATAAACTGGAAAGGGATAGCTCTCATGGCATGTATCCAAGGCCGATCTATGATGTCATTGTACGCGGTGTCCTGATCCATGATATGAAACGGGGTCTCCAGAGTGACATCGCCGACCAGGATGGTTAGCGTGATTTCTCCAGATGTCCGCTCAACTGCATTGTTAAAACCCGTCAGTGTGATGCAATGCGGCACTATCTTATCCTCGAGCCTCATTTGTGGGAGAACTCGAGGGTGGATGATGCACGCACCGCTCATGTCATCGACCATAATACATTTTACGTCGGTATCTAGAATGCGTAAAGTAATAACAAGGGCATCATAATGAGGAATACCAAACCGTGGGTATCCGACTCATCGGAGATGATATTTTCTTCGAGATCGCCATATCGTTCATGGGTGATGGACCATTTCAGCTTATGGGTGGTTGTGAACTTCACGTTGTTTATTGACACGTCATCGCCTCCTCCGATGATCATTTGAATGGTATGGGTTGGGGAGGGTGGCTTCGGTGGACCCTGGTGTTGTTTGCGTCATCGAGCGAAGTTTGCCCTTCCTCGGTCGCTCATTAGTTCTTTCAAATTCCCTTGGTGGAGCATGTTCACAACCTCTTGCCTTAAAGCGATACAGTCTTCGGTCTTGTGACCTCGTTCCTGGTGGAAATCACAGAGGACGTTTGACTTTCTGGTGTTTGGGTCGGATTTCATATTTTGCGGCCACTTCATTTTGGGCCGAGCTTCTCTAGGGCATAGACGATTACTGAAGGAAAGACACAGAAATTGTGAGCAGATAGTAATGGAGGCATATCTCTTTCGTTTCGGTGAGTCCCTGTTTGTGGCTTGGATTGGCCGTCGCCATGACGGGGGGATGGTATGATGTGATTTTGACATATGGTTGGTGCCTTTCACGGTTGGGGCGCGGGCCTGCATGGTCCCTTCTGTTATAGTTCTGCGGTTCTTCCTCAACTCCATTTGGACTGAGGTCAACCGTTGGGTTGGTCCGTTGAGGTCGTCCTCATCAACTCTTACCTCGACACAGTAGGCGTTGTGTATCTCGTCCCAAGTGTTTGGGAGGTATTCATGAGTCAGCTTAATAATTTTCTGGTTGCCCGCAAACCACTCCTATTTAGCCCATTTTGGAAAGCTGCTACTGACATCCCTCCGATACATTTGGAAGTGTCATTCCCACACAGTTGAATCGGGAGAGGAAGACCCTGAGTCCTTCTCTGAGTGACTATTTAATGGCGAATATGTCGTTCACCCTCGCTTCTGCTTTCTTAGCTCCAGCATGGGCAGTGACGAACTTGTCGAACACTTGTTCTTTGGCAAGGTCGTTGCTTTTCACAGCGTGGACATAGTGGGTTACATGATCCTCCGGGTCTGTCATACTGTCATATATTTTCAAATATGGTGGAATTTTGAAGGTTTTAGGTATGGCGTGTGGTGCAGCCTCGTCGCTGTATGGTTGCTCCACGAACCGGCAGGCGTCCCGTTTTGGTAAAAGCTTTGGGGCGCCCGGTATTTTTCTACCCTTTCTAGGTGTTCTTTCACTTGGTTGCGGAGCATTTTGTTCTTGTTCTCCATCTCCTCCATCTTTCTCAAAATACCTGTTATAGGAGGAAGGTTGTGCAGCTCATCTGTCGCTGGTGCGACGCGAACTCTCGCATCTTTCCTGTTCGTCCTTTGGGTGGGTTTGTAGAGTATACTGGTCCGCGTGCTTGTTAACCACGCTTCGAGTAGCGTTTTCACTTTTGGTGGTTCCCATTCCATTGTGGACGTAGAGGCCCCTTTTTCACGTGAGGTTGTGACGCTGCTGTGAGGGAGGGGTGAAACCCTCCGCCTGGGGGAGGCGTTTGGCGTCACATTCTCCTCGTCTATTCCTGTGACCTCATTGATGGTATTTAGGGGGTTGGCAGTAAGACCGGCCACTGCTTTCATTCTTTCCTCTCCTTTACCTGCCATGTTAGACTATGCACGCGGGAAAAGACAAGATTTTGTGTTGTGTTGTTTTGTTTTTAAGATCTAGAAGAAACTAAAACTTTGACTAGGAAATCCCCACAGACGGCGCCAAATTGTTTGACCAAAAAATGATAATCTTTTGTTAAATTAATTAATCAGTTATTAAGAAGAGTCAATCCTAGTTAAAGCTAACAACTCCAGATATTAAATGGGTGATATGAACAGAGTTATAGTAGAATAAAACGTTACAAATACATATGTCTAGATGTGATAGTATGCAAGAAACACCAAGCAATAAATGATATTAAATGGAAATAAGGAGGAAGATTCACCCAATATTGAATGGGTTGAAAGATTCCTTTCTCTGACAATGATGAATGACAATAGTATGAGAAAATATTGTGCAGTTTCTTGGATCTGATGGGAATGATAATAATTAATCCACAAAAGGTTGAATCTCTTCAAAAGTGGTTCTTTATATTTTTCGTGAGAGCTTATATTTTTGCAAGTGTTCTTATCATAGAGAATATTGCCCCCTTTTTCTCTCATCCTTCCTCATATTTATATGGGATATTCCCAAATAACCCTAAAGTACAATCATAGAGAATATTCGACAGAATATTCCCTCTGAAGATACTAGTAAAAAACTAGTCGTTATCCCTAATTCTACCACTCGACTACGGCAACAACCGGTCGCTAGGCTATGTAGTTCATTCGATCACTGGTCGACCTTGACCATGCCACTCGTAATGATTTTACGAATCGCTCTTAGTGTTCTCTTTTGCACAACTCGATCCTCAATTTGATTTTGACCCATACAAGGACGACAAAAAAATTATGAAAAGGAAGCAACAACAAATAACTAGAGACTAAGAATATATTCTTGCTTACGATAGATATGGAGCCGGAGCAACATTTCATGCTCTTTATCTCTTAGAAATAAAACTAATAGTATCGAGTTTATTGCTGAATTTACGTTGCCTAAGGCTGTTAAGTGAGTCTAGTCAGCCCGGTCCCCGTCCCCTCCGGCCTCATGTCACCAGTAGAGGGATGGAACAAAGAGTAGGTGACATAAAAAAGGGATAGAATAGGGTGTTGGCTCCACTTGGACTGGTCCGGTTAACCCATTAAATTTTTGATCGAGATCAATCTCATTTCGCCCCAAACCGGACCCGACCAAACAAAGAACTTAAAAATTCTGGCAGAAAGTTGCCTACCTAATGGCTATGCCGTTGGGCAATAACTATAAATGGCCAAAATGGCTCGTTAGCCCATCAATATACCCCCTACCCCCATAATTTTTTTTAGCCCCTAAATCTATAAAATTATACTTTCACTCTAATTCTAGACTATAAATACCCCTTCATATTCTTTGATTTTTTACACAAAACTCTTACTATCTCTCTTTCAAAAATTTCTATTGTGCATTGAAGTATTGAAGTTATTTTTCCTTAATAAAGTGTCAAAATTATTATTAATTTTTTAGAAATTACGAGTGAAATTGGCAACTAACTTGGGGCCGATTTAGAAAGTTTTAAATATTTGTCACGACCCAATTTCTCCTACAGGCGGTGATGGCACCCAACGTCGCTGCTAGGCATGAACTGGCCATGTGATTGCTCTTTTTAATAAGTTTTCCAAGTAATTAGATACCATTTATTAAAGAAATTAAGAAGTAGATAATTTAATAAAATAAAACGATGTGAGTGAGAAAATGCAGTGAAATAAGAACTCCAAAATCATAAAGTCTACTAGTAAGTGTTCCACGACCTGGTGCCACAAGTGGATGAGCAACTAGTAGAATATACTAAACTCTAACTACTGTCTGAAATAAAGTAGACAGAAAATAAATGCAAAAGAGAGACTCTAGGTGCTGCAGAACGGCTCAGGAAGCATCTCACCACTAGGCCTCGGGGTAATGGGGTGTGCGCCGGTATGACTTCCAGATGCACCAGTCTCAGATCCTGCACGATTAGTGCATAAGTGTAGTGTGAGTACATAAACAACATGTACCTAGTATGTATCTAGTCTAACATCGAATAAGTAGTGACGAGGGGTCGACATCGACACTTACTATGGGCTAACAATAAAATACAAAAATTCTAAATAGGCATGTGCTATGTATATAATAATAATAACTCAATAGCAAGCAGTGAATACATAATTCTTTCACTAATAATAAATTCCAAGTCAACTTATGTCAGTAATACTTTTAACCCCTCAAGCCATAGAATAACATTAAATATAATTAGGCTCCAAGTATTATCACGCACAACTTATGCCGAGGTCGTACGGCCCGATCCAGAATAATATGTACACTACCGAAGGTCGAGCGACATGAACCATAGATGCATATATTCTACTGCCGAGGTGTTCGGCCCGCTCCAGAAGAAGAGAGGATACTTTATGAACATCCGATTGGAAAAGCTATAACAAGGCTAATACACAAAGAAGCACAATTTCTATTAATGGTTAAGTAACCTGCCAAAACTCAAGTAAGTGAAATTCGGTCTTTTAACAGTTTCTTTATCAAGTTCTAATATAATTTAAGCACTTTAATTAACAAATAGGGTACAAACATTACGAGTATTTCATGATTTGGGTCCTAAACTACTCGAACATAAGCATAAATAGTAGCTACGCACAGACTCTCATCACCTCGTGCATACGTAGCCCCCACAATTAGAAGCAAGTAGTAATTTAAATCAACTATGGGGTAAATTCTCTCTTATAAGGTTAGGCAAGAGATTTACCTCGTCTCAAAGTTTACTTTCGGGCTCACAAATTTGTTCTAAAACCTCAACTCGGTGCCGAACAATCTAAAACTAGTCAAATGTTATATAAATTAATCAATACATGTGCAAAAGTTCATAATTTAACCATTAGAGTAATTACACAACCCACATTGGAAGATTCCTAAACTTCACTCCTGGGCCCACGTACCCGGATTCCGAAAATTTTCAAAGAAATGTGTTACCCATAACCTCACAAACTCAAATATATAATTTTAACCCAATTCAATAATTATATTCGTGGTTAAATCCCATTTTTATCAAAACATTGGATTTTAACTAAACTCACAATTTTATCAATTTTACATGTTAGAATCTACCCATAGTCTATGTATTTAATTTACATTGAATAGAAATAACTTACCTCCAATAGCTAGATGAAAACCCCTCTCTAAGAGCTCCAACAATCTCCCAAGAAATGCAATAATGAACCCAAAATGGCCTAAGCCCCGACTTAAATGAAGCTTCTGCCTCCAGCGATTTTTGCTTCCCCGGAGAAACAACCGCTTCTGCGGCGCCGCACCTACGGAAAATCCATCGCAGGTGCGGTCCTAACACATGCCTCATGATCTCGCTTCTGCGGACGGGCTCTCGCTTCTGCGGAAGATGCGTCGCATCTACAGTCCAGGCCTGGCCAGCCTCATCTCGAACCTCCAACCCTTCCATCGCAGAAGCGAGGCCACTTCTGCTGTAGTTCCTGTGCTTTTGTGGAAAAAGCTCGCACCTGCGGCACAAATCTCGCAGGCGCGGATGCACCAAAATTGGTGCACCAACAGCTTCTTTCAAGTTCAAACTTGATCCGTGCCTCGTCCGAATAGTACCCAAGTCCCCCGAGGCCTCGCCCAAGCATACCAATAAGTTTGTAAACATAAAACAGACTTGCTCACACCCTCAGAATGCGGAAAACAACATTAAAACTAAGAATCGCAACCCAAAAAATTAGAATCAACTTATAAACTTCAAGTTCTTCCAACTTGCTCCGAACGCGGCAAATAATACTTAAACGACTCAGAATGACACCAAATTTTCCATCCAAGTCTTAAATCACCATACAAAATTATTCTCGAACTCGGAATTCCAAACGGACCTCGATAACACCAAAACCTACTCCAAATCAAATTTAAAGAACTTGAAAACTTTCAATGCGCCAACATTCAACTTTATGCGCCGAAATGCTCTGGGGTCATCCAAAACCCGATCCAAACATACGTCCAAGTCCAAAATCATCATACGAACCTATTGGGACCGTCAGATCCTGATTCCAAGGTCGTTTACTAGAATTGTTGACCAAAGTAAAATTAAACTTAACCTTTTAAGGCCAATATTAAGGAACTAAGTGTTCTGATTTCAACCCGAACTCTTCCAAACCCGAACTGACCATCCCCAAAAGTCATAAAAAAGTAAAAGCACATAGGGGGAGTCTTATTTAGGGGAACAGGGTTCTACAAAGCAAAACGACCGGTCAGGTCATTACAGTCTCCACCTCTTAAACAAATGTTCGTCCTCGAACGGGTCTAGAACCATACATGGAGTGCCAAATAAGTGTTGATATGTGCTCCACATGTCCTCCTCGATCTCCCAAGTCGCCTCCTCGACTAGTTGACCTCTCCAATTCACTTTTAATGCATAAATCTTCTTGGAACTCAACTGGCGAACCTGTCTGTCAACAATGTCATTTGGCTCCTCTTCATTACCCAGGCTCTCATCTAGATTAACCGTGCAATAGCTTAACACATGCGCCCTGTTAGCATAATACGTCCGGAGCATAGACACGTGGAAGACCATATGAACTGCCGATACCCTGGGAGGAAAAGCAAGCTCATAAGCAACCTCCCCAACTCATCTCAACACCTCAAATGGACCTATATACCTTAGGCTCAACTTTCCCTTCTTCCTGAACCTCATGATTCCCTTCATCGGTGAGACTTTCAAGTGAACCTTCTCGCCCATCATAAATGATAAATCAAGCGCCTTTTGATCCGCGTAACTCTTCTGTCTAGACTGTGTTGTGCGAAGTCACTCCTGAATCAACTTTACCTTTTCCAAGGCATCCTTCAACAAATCAGTACCATATAACTTAGCCTCGTCGGGCTCAAACCATCCGATAGGCAAATGACATCGCCGACAATATAAAGCATCAAATGAAGCCATCTCGATGCTAGACTAATAATTGTTGTTGTATAAAAATTCATCCAAAGGAAAGAATCGATCCAACTGCCCTATGAAGTCAATCACACATGCTCTGAGCATATCCTCCAGTATCTGAATTGTCCGCTCCGACTGCCCGTCAGTCTGAACATGAAAGGCTGTGCTGATCTCTACCCGGGTCCCCAACTCACTCTGTACTGCTCTCCATACATGCGAAGTAAACTAAGGGCCTCTATATAATTGATGGAAACAAACACACCATGCAATCGAACAATCTCCTGAATGCAAATCTGGGCCAATCTATTTGAAGAATACGTGGTCACAACCTGAATGAAGTGTGCTGACTTGGTCAACCTATCGAAAATGACCCAAATAGCATCAAAATTCCGCATGGTCCGCGGAAACCCAACTACGAAGTCCATAGTAATGCCCTCCTATTTCCACTCAAGTATAACCATCTACTGTAGTAGGCCACTTGTCCTCTGATGCTCATATTTAACCTGCTGGCAATTTAGGCACCTCACTACATACTTAACTATGTCCTTCTTCATCTGTCGTTGATGCGTGGCTAGAATTCATGGTTTAACATGTTATATGCCTTACATTTTATGTGCGTTAATGATAAAAATACACTTTTTATGTGCATAATGGAGTCTATTTCATGTGTAGGTGCATTGGAGATGGAAACCGAGCTAAATAGATGCATGAACGTCGAAAATACGCTCAAGAGGCGAAGAGGAATGACCCGGAGCCGGGCGTTTTGGCCTTAAAGCCAGGCCAACCCGGGTGTTAGTGGGGCGTTAGACCCCTAAAGCCAGGTCTGCCCTGGCTTTAAGGGGGCGTTTGAGCCCAAACTCTTGGGTCCCGAGGTCCGGTCAATTCCGAGTTTAAAGAGTTTTAAGTGTTTCCCGGTTGGAATAGAAGTCTCCTACATGTTTAGGGTTTATCCCAAACATATAAATAGACCCAAAAACACAACTTGAAAGGGAAGAAGGCCATTGAAGTGAAGAAAAACTTGTGGATTACTACTCAATGAAGCAAACATTAATTTTTATAGCTTTTATTTATTATTTTGTAGTTCAATTATGCAAGTTAT
>ML438044.1:9796-126402 GCA_005239525.1 Nicotiana knightiana
TATAACGTATATATAACTTATTATAGTATATGTAGTGTGTGTATATATATAACACACACTTCGTGCTGCTTTAACTACATATATAACATGTTATAGTATATGATAGTAGTATTCATTATTTGTATTATAACAGAGTTAATGAATTACATTCATTCATCACTAGGTTATAAGTCGATGAATCAATTATAACAGATTAATTGTTATAGGTCGAGACGTTTTATTTTAATATTCAACGATGCATTTGAGTAGGTTATAAGTCGATGAATCAATTTATAAGTGTATAAATCTCTAAAATAACCCGACCTTGTGTTTCTAACGCTACATGTTCTTATATACCAAACACACCCTAAATGGATCAGTTTCCTTTGTTGAACGGTACAGTGACGATTGATGGTCATAATCTGCATTTATTAGCTCCTCAATTTGCAAAGAGTAAATACTTGAACTTTAAACAAGCATAAAAATCGAAAGAGAAATAAATTAAATTGAAGTTACTCAATCAGGTCATGTAAAATATAATTACAGGACACTGTCCACAAAAAAATGAAAAAACCTCTAGAAAATACGAGTTATCTGTTATAATATGTTAAAATATACTGATATTAATTATAAATATTCTTTAACTGTAAATTGTTAAATTAAATCCTTCTCCAAATCATATGTCAGTTATGGTCTCTCATTTACTTGAAATCTTTGGACTAACTTTCAAGAAAGACCTATCTATGATAATTGTACAATCAAATCGAAAACTAGGGCTGTATGAATTCTCTATTTAATTTCAATTAGTATTCATGAAAGAACCAGCCTTTAACCCCGCACCCCACCCCACCCCCAAAATAATTGATGAAATGGACAAAATTTACCGAAAGATTTAGGTGACAATTAATGGTTAAAGTAATCTTAGCTACAAATTATGGCAATCAATATAGATCTTGCCCATTTCGACATTCATAACAAATGCAAGGGTAAACAATGGAGCAATAGTATTTGCAACTTGGACTTGTTTGAATTCGTCATTTTTCCACGGAATATATAATATATACAAACATATTTTTTAATTTGTTAAAAAAAATGCAGATTTTTAGAGTTAAAATTAACTGAACTTAACTTCTCATTTTACTCTTTAAGACCAATTTTTTATAGCCGTACAAATATTTGGCAATTGTTAAATTACAAGTTTTGAAAATCTTATAGCTACACAAATATTATGATATGTCTAAAATTAAACCACAAGTTTTAATTTTTTTCTTTATTTCTTTCATAAACTATGTACTTAGTCAAATTATGGTACATAAATTAAAAGAAAAAGACATACAATAACAACAACAACAACAACAATAAATCCAGTGAATTCTCACAAGTGTAGTCTGGGAAAGGTGAGATGTACGCAGTCTTACACCTACCCTGAAAGACATAGAGACTGTTTCTAAAAGATCCTCGACTAAAGAAAAGATAAAAAGAAATAATGTCAACAGGTATTAACAACAACAAGATAAAAAGGGGACCGAAGCCAAGGTAGCAATTAAACGGTAGTAATAGCAATCTAAGAATAAAGGGATAATAAACTAACATTACGTCACGACCCCAAATCCTAAGCCGGCCGTGATGGCGCCTAACATGGAACTAGGCTAACCAACAATCACATACTGAATAATATTTTTATAATTTCCAAAATGGTTTCGATATTTCACAAAATTCTTTCGCTTAAGCGGTTTAAAGCAACAAAATGAACAAAACCGTTTATACACTGCCCCAAAATCTGGAGTCAACTGTCATGAGCATCTACGAGTAGTACGAAAATAACCTACTGTCATAATACATCAAGACTCAGAACGAGGAACTAAATACAAAATAAGAAATGGGAAATGAGATGATGTGGACGCTGAACAGCTACCTCGAAGTCCCAACTCCGGCTCCGCAAGAGGGAAGAAAACTAGTGCTCGGTACCAGCATCTGTACTTGCACACAGGTATGCAGAGAGTAATGTGAGTACGCCAACTCAGTAGTAATGAAAATAAATCAAGTCTAAGCAGTACGGAACACATATGATTAAATCATCAATTCATAATAAGCACAGTCTTTCTTCCGCCAATGTATACATTAAATCAACATGCTTTAAAGCCAACTTCAGTAAAAATCTTTTGAAAAGTATGATTTTCAACAATTTCAGAAAAATGTCCAAGAGTTTAGTGAAAGATGAAATAAATCATAAATAGCCACTCGGGCCAAAACATGTAACATAAACCCCCCTTGGGCAAATCATCACTCAAAATCAGTCACTCAACATGCCTCACAATCAATCAGTATCAGCCCCTCGGGCATCCTTACTGTCACTCATGCCTCCTAGTCACTCGGCACTCGCACTCGGTAGGTACATGCGCTCACTAGGGGTGTCTACAGACTCCAGAGGGCTCCTTCAGCCAAGTGTTAATATCAAGCCACCTCGTGGCATATCATATCCTCACAATCAGACCATCGGCCTCACTCAGTCAGAAACTCTCAAAAAGCCCCTCAGGCTATCAGTAAAACGGGGTACTCGACCCAAAAAAATCATTTTATATCTCAAAATAGTGTAAATAAGGTTGAGTTTAGAAATCAGTTAAACGTAATATGACTGAGTGTAAATCATAAGTCAACACAGTGATGAAAGTAGTAAAAGCCCCAAGGGGTCTATACAGGTCGGCACAAGGCCCCAAACATGGCTTACAGCCCAAATATAACAATAGTCTTAAAACACGATTTAACATATGATTTAAAAGTAAATACGCAACTCAATAGTTGCCACGGGAATGACCAAGTCCAAATCCACAATCAGTGCACGCCACACACTCGTCATCCGACATGTGCGCCACTCCAAAAATAGTGAGAAAAATACGAAGTCCTGGGTTTCATACCATCAGGACAAGATTTACCGTCATTACTTACCTCAAACCGGCTTAAATACTAATACATGATTATCTTGCCTCTCGAATCGGCTCCCGAATTCTCCGAGTCTATAAAAATCAGATTACCTATCATCAAAATATGCTAGGGATACGAGACCCGTTCAAAAATTATCAAAATTAGGCACAATTCCCGAAATTGTCCAAACCCAACCCCTGGGCTCATGTCTCGGAATTCCATAAAAATCGCATGATAATAATCTCATCCTTTCCCAAGTCTATACATATAAAATGCATCGAAATCCGACTACAATAGCCCCTTCAATTACTCAATTAAAGTCCTAATTTCTCATGCCCTAACTTCCCTAATTTTGGGTTTAAATCCAACTAATTTCAAATTTAATTACTTAGAAAATAACATAGAATCGAGTTATGAATTCAAAAATCTTACCTCCAAGTGTTTCCCCTTTGATTCCCTCTTTAATCTCTCTCAAAAGCTTCAATTCCGTCCAAGAATGGTGAAAAATGAGCTAAAAATCGCGGATATGGCCTTTTAAAGTGTACTACCCATGCCCCTATTGTTTCTCAGTGCGTTCGCATTCCAGAACCCGCGTTCATGAAACACAGACCAAAACCGTCTCTACGTGATCGCACCATAACCCACGCGTTCGCACAAAACCAACACCCAGCCCCCACACGCGCCTCACTCCCTATGCGATCGCATAGCGCACGCCCCTAGCCCACGCGATCGCAGTCTCCCCAAACGCGGTCGCATAGAACAAAAAAAATATGCTGCCCCAGACAAGCCTATGCGATCGCATCCTTAACCTTGTGATCGCATAGAAGAAAAACTAGAACTGAACACCAGCAAAATTTGCAACTTCCAACAACAAAACTTGATCCGTAAACCTCCCAAAACACACCCGAGGCCCTCGGGACCTCAACCAAACATACCAACACGTCCCATAACCTTATTCAAACTTAGACGAGCCTTCGAAAAACCAAAACAACGCCAAAACACCAAAAATCACATCGGATTCAAGCCTATGAACTTTGAGATTTCTAAATTTCGCCTAAGATGTCGAAACCATCCAAAACACGTCTGATTGACCTGAAATTTTGCACATACATCCAAAATGAACTACGAACCTGTTCCAACTTCTGAAATTCCATTCCGACCCCGATAACTGATTTTTTACTGCCGACCGAAAATCGCCAAAAACTCAATTTCGCCAATTCAAACCTAATTCTACACTGGACATCAAAACCACATTCCGAACACACTCCTAAGTCCCAAATCACCTAACGAAGCTATCCGAACCATAAAATCTATATTCTGAGGTCGTTTACCAATAAGTCAACTCCCCGTTGACTTTTCCAATTAATTAAGCCAGTTTAAGAGACTAAGTGTCTCAGTTCTTACTACGACCACCTCGAACCCGAACCAACCGACCCAACACATCATAATTAGGTTAACTAGCACATAACAAAGCTGGATCAGAGAAAACGGGGCTAATCTCACGGAACGACCGGCCAAATCGTTACACACTAATGATATCGAAATGAGGAAGACAAAGAGAAAGGAAAAGACATACAACTAATATAAAAAAAATCAAATAAATTTCAACTTTTGAATTCATAATTTCAGAAGTAAGATGAATTCATGCAAAAAAATCGTAAACCTGATTTTATTAAACTTAAATCTTAGATACGCCTCTATTTTGTTCTACCTCGAGACCTAATCATAACCTGGCATATTTCTTGAGATTCATAGCAGCGTCTTTGACATTTTCTGGTACAGCCATATTAGTCTTGATAGTAACCCTAGATGATGAAATCAAAACTGTATCTCCCAATTTTGAAGAATTATCACTTTTCCATAATTTCACTTCCCAAACATGAATAGATTTTCCAACATTAAGAGGTGTAGCCTCAACAGAAACAATTTCACCTAAATGAGCACTCTTGAGATGGTGAATACTTAGGTGAACTCCAGCCACCCTTTGAAATCCGGACGTCATGTGGGCGCCAATGCTCGCCAGAGCTTCAGCAATTAATGCTGAAACTCCGCCATGCAACACCTTGAATGGGTTGCAGCATTTTTCGATTACCGGAAAATGGCCTGTGATTTTTTGAGGGGTGATTTCAGAGAATTTGAAGCCAACTCCGTGAAGTGGAGCATCTAAAATCTCATTCTTTGATGGTTCCATTTTTTTTTCTCTTCCCTTTGATTTTCTCTTGAGTTCTTGATTTATGAATTTATATATGAAGATGTTTGTTTATTGGTTTGGAGTTTTTCTACTTTTATAGAAAAGGATAAAAAATCTGATTCTACAAATAATGATGTATGATGATAAAGATGATGCAATTGTGTTTGGCTAGGTGGTTGGTCACTTTTTAGGTGATGTATTTAAAGAGTCTAAAAATGGAAATCACTAACTTATAAAATCAGTGGAATAAAAGCAATTGTACCATGTCATTTATTTCTTTTACTGAGTTGCCAATTCATATTTAATAATCTCGAGATTCATATTATGTTAACTTTGATCAATATCTTAAAATATATTTTTTTAATCATATTAACATGAAAAGAATTATAATTTTATAATATTTTTCGTAAAATTTTGCAATGTTATACGAGAGTGGAAGCCAAAAAGTTGTTTATGCGAAGTTAGTAGAGAGTTGTCACGATCCAAATTCCCAACCTTAGGGATCGTGATGGCGCCTAATACCACACTTGCTAGGCAAGCCAATGTTAGAGTTCAATTAGCTATTTTTCTTTGATTATCCATTTAAACATAATAAAATAAATTTAAAGTAAACTTAATCTAATGGTTTCCAAAGAATAACTCAAAATATAAAATAATAAGCAAATAAATAGACTGAGCCACGAACTGGTTATATAAATAACTCTAAGACTACCCCAGGGTCTGGTGTCACAATTTACGAACTACTAAAGAATACTACAATCAATGGGCTGAAAGAAATAATAGAACAGTTTTAGGAAAATTATAAAACAGTCTCTACGAACTAAGAGAAAACTCTCGGGATCTGCGTACGCTGACAGATATATCTCGTGTCTCCGGATAATGAATAACGGCTACTAAAAACCTCTACTGCTAGCCGGTACCTGGATCTGCACAAAAGAGTGCAGAGTGTAGTATCAGTACAATCGACCTTATGTACTGAGTAAGTGTCGAGCCTAACCCCGACGAAGTAGTGACGAGGCTAAGGCGGGAAAATTATAACTTAACGTGCGACAATATATGTATATAATAAAGTAATAAAATAATTCTACGCAAACAAGAAATATAATTGCAACAATAAATAAATAAAATAACTCAGTCGTCTATTCCAGGCCTCGGCTGTCACCAAAATTTCACACAACTTTCCAAGTTTCCAAACTTAAATTTAAAATAACCAAATGTGCAAGATATGAAAAAACAGTAGAGTAAAACAGTAAAATTTCCAAATCTTTATAATTAAAATTAGTAAAACATAAATATTCTCACTCATCACTGTCTTGTTGCGGCGTGCAGCCCGATCTCACCTGTCCATCCTTATCACTATCATTTATTTCCTCTGTCCACCCTTATCACTATCATTTATTTCCCATGTTCACCCTTATCACTATCATTTATTTCCCTTGTCTGCCCTTATCACTATCATTTATTTTCTTTGTCCGCCCTTATCACTATTATTTATTTCCCTTGTCCGCCCTTATCACTATCATTTATTTTCCCTGGCCGCCCTTATCACTATCATATTGTCCACCATTATCACTATTGATTTATTTATCAAAAACTTTCATAATTCAAGCCAAGCCTTTCACAACACGTTTATCTCAACAATTGTAAACAGAACACAGTATAGCTCACAAGCTGTATCCAATATTATTTTGTAATGAAACCGACCAGAATATATGTAAATATCGTAACACTGTCATTTATTTTCCCTGGCCGCCCTTATCACTATCATATTGTCCACCATTATCACTATTGATTTATTTATCAAAAACTTTCATAATTCAAGCCAAGCCTTTCACAACACGTTTATCTCAACAATTGTAAACAGAACACAGTATAGCTCACAAGCTGTATCCAATATTATTTTGTAATGAAACCGACCAGAATATATGTAAATATCGTAACACTGTCATTTATTTTCCCTGGCCGCCCGTATCACTATCATATTGCCCACCATTATCACTATCAATTGATTTATTTATCAAAAACTTTCACATTTTAGGCCAAGTCTTTCACAACATGTTTATCTCAACAATTGTAAACAGAACAAAGTATAGCTCACAAGTTGTATCCAATATTATTTCATAATGAAACCAACCAGAATATATGTAAATATCGTAACACTGTCATCCAGCTCAATGTTTATGTACCATAACAACATCCAACACTTTTAACACGCGTGTAACAATACTTGGCAATAATCTAATAAAAATAAATAGTCAAGTAGCATATGCGGAATAATTCAATTACGTACTTGAACATATTTCTAAAAGTCACCTATAAATGAATATTTTCATCTATTCACTCATGACCTAAATTTAGTGAGCTCCAAATAGTTTATCTTATCCTACCATTTTACATTTTTAAAGTCTGGGGTCCTACTCTATAATATTATCAATACTTTTTTTTGTTTATTTGTTTATTGGTCTATAGTTTAAGATTTCACTAAATCTTCAAAAGAAAAACAAAAAAACGATAATCTAAATGCATTCTTGATCTATATAACATCGAGACAAAAGTACATGTGACTCTTATTCAGGTCTTAGATTTATTATAGCAAAGATCATCGCTTGACCATATAAACATCAACAATCATAAAACGGTCAAGCCGGGAAGCAAATAAATGGAAAACGGAAAAAGGATCATGGTAAACAACAATTAGGTAGTGCATAGGTACTCATCACCTCACCTATACACTAAACACAAGCAATTTCACATAACAATCAGGTTGAGGATTCCTATTCCCTCAAGTCAAGATTAAACCAAGCACTTACCTCAACTTCGCAGGTCATTCACTGTTCAATTATAGTTTTTCCTCTTGAATTCACCTCCAATACACTCGAATCTAACCATAATTAACTTAATATCATTAATTAATACTAAAGGAAATAACTTTACTAAAAATTATAACTTTTCCTATGTTTTCAAAAAAAAAAAATTAAAACCCGACCCCGGGCCCGCTTGGTCCAAACTCGGGGTTCGGACCAAATTACGTCTACCCATTCACCCACGAGCCTGAATATACAATTAGATCCGACCTCAATTCGAGGTAAAGATTTAATTTTTACAAAATTTTCTAATTCTACCCAAACCCTCAATTTTTACCATGAAATTCTTAGTTTTTAATGTAAAAGTGATGAAAAATATTGGGTAATTGAAATATAACAAAAAAAATGATTAGAGAACACTTACCCCAATCCTATGGTGAAAATCACCCAAATCCGGGCTCCCAACTCAAAATATGACCGAATGACCAAACCCTAGTTTTATATATATTTTTTCAGTTATTCTGCATCATTTCTCATACCAAACGATCCTGAAACTCGATTTTTATATCTCCAATGTATTCCTTGTGAAATTATAGTCAAGTTAGGCTTTTGAATCACTCAATTTGACCTTATAATAAAGGAGATGTGTAGGTTTTAATATTTGCAAATAGTACAGATTATTAAATACGTCGCCAGTGGCAATGTCGTGATTAATCTGAAAAATCTTGCAACCTAATTCTTAGTAAAATGACCATAAAATCCTCATATGATGTCCAAATTCGAAGATTCTTTTTGTTACGGGTTCGTAATTATGATACAGATCTAATGCTTCATGCAAAACAGAAATCGGAGTTCATTTGCTCAATATGATATCATTTATGCTTGAAGAAACGACATTGAAACATAAGAAAAACGAGCACAACACAACCCAAACCTATCTGAAACTCACCCGAGCCCTCGGGGCTCTAAACTAAACATGTATGCAAGTCTAAAAACATCATACGGACTTGGTCGTGCGATCAAATCAGGTAAAACTATGAATTAAACCTCAAAACTCATCATTTTTTTCAAAAACACTTCAATTTCACTATTTCTCAACCGGACGTCTGAATCACGTCAAATAAACTCCGATTCTCACCAAACTTCACAGTTAGTATTCAAATATCATAACAAATCTGTACCGAGCCCCGGAACCAAAATACGAGCCCGATACCAATGGTTTCAAACATTAATTCTTTTCTTTATTTAATTAATAATTCAGCAAAATAATTTATTTCAAAAATTTATTTCTATTGCTTGGGACATCGGAATTCATTTCTGGGCATAAGCCCAAGTCCCATATTTTACTGTGGACCTCCCAGGATCGTCAGAACACAGATCCGGGTCCGTTTACTAAAACAATTAACTCAAGTCAGCTAAAACTAAATTTTAATTCTAAAAATTATTATTTCTTATATTTTCACATGAAAGATTTCCGGTTTCACGCCCGGAATACGCACGCAAATCGAGATAATTAAATTTAGTATTTTTATGGCTAATAAGCCTTGAACTGAGTCTTAATTCATAAATGACCCCTTGGGTCATCACAATCTCCACCTCTAAAACAAACGTTCGTCCTCGAACGGACATAGAAAATTACCTTAATTGGAAAAAATGTGGATATCTACTCTTCATGTCCGACTCGGACTCCCAAATCTCTGCCTCAATGGGCTGACCTTTCCATTGCACTCGAACTGACGGAAAACTCTTAGACCTCAACTGACGAACCTGCCGGTCTAGAACGGCTACCGGATCCTCCTGATAAGTCAAGTCTTTGTCCAACTGGACAGAGCTAAAATCTAACACGTGGGACGGGTCACCATGATATTTCTGGAGCATAGAAAATTAGAATACCGATATACCTAGAATCTCAAATGGCCCGATATACCTAGGGCTCAACTTACCCTTCTTTAAAAACCTCATAACACCCTTCATGGGCGACGCACGAAGCAATACCCTCTCTCCAACCATGAATTCCACATCACGAACCTTACAATCGGCATAACTCTTTTGCCTAGATTGAGCTCTGCTTCTGTCTCTTCCCCTAATCGTAGCTGTCATTGGGGTTTCATCTCCTGTCCGGTTTTAGACGCTTTGCGCGTTATCGAGATTTGTGAGAGGACGAGAATATACAAGTTCAATCATCAATGGTAGAATAAATTCGCACGATAGAGTAGAATAGAAGTGAAATTGTTCCTAACTTCATAGCCTCTGGGAGATAAGTACAGACGTCTCCGTACCGATCCTTCAGACTCTACCACGTTTGTTCGTGAATTGTGAGACCTAAGCAACCTAGTGCTCTGATACCAACTTGTCACGACCCAAATTTTCAACCTTAGGGATCGTGATGGCGCCTAACACCACACTTGCTAGGCAAGCCAATTTTAGAGTTCGATTAGCTATTTTCCTTTGATTATCCATTTAAACATAATAAAATAAACTTAATCTAATGGTTTCCAAAGAATAACTCCAAATATAAAATAATAAGCAAATAAATAGACCGAGCCACGAACTAATTATATAAATAACTCTAAAACTACCCCAGGGATAGTGTCACAATTCACGAACTACTAAAGAATACTACAATCAATGGGCTTAAAGAAATAATATAAATGTTTTAGGAAAATTATAAAACAGTCTCTACGAACTAAGAGAAGACTCTCGGGATCTGCGTACACCGACAGATATACCTTGTGTCTCCGGATAATGAATAACGGCTACTAAACATATCTACTGCTGGTCGGTACCTGGATCTGCACAAAAGAGTGCAGAGTGTAGTATCAGTACAACCGACCCTATGTACTGAGTAAGTACCGAGTCTAACCCCGACAAAGTAGTGACGAGGCTAAGGCCGGAAAATTATAACTTAACCTGCGACAATATATGTATATAAGAAAGTAATAAAATAATTCTACGCAAATAAGAAAATATAATTGCAACAATAAATAAATAAAATAACTCAGTCGTCTATTCCAGGCCTCGGCTGCCACCAAAATTTCACACAACTTTCCAAGTTTCCAAACTTAAATTTAAAATAACCAAATGTGCAAGATATGGAAAAACAGTAGAGTAAAACAGTAAAGTTTCTAAATCTTTGTAATTAATATCAGTAAAACATAAATATTCTCCCTCATCACTGTCTTGTTGCGGCGTGCAACCCAATCCCACTTGTCCACCCTTATCACTATCATTTATTTCCCTTGTCCACCCTTATCACTATCATTTATTTCCCCTGTCCATCCTTATCACTATCATTTATTTCTCATGGTCGCCCTTATCACTATCATATTGTCCAACTTTATCACTATCAATTGATTTATTTATCAAAAATTTTCGCAATTCAGGCCAAGCCTTTCACAACACGTTTATCTCAACAATTGTAAACAGAATACAATATAGCTCACAAGATGTATCCAATATTATTTCATACTTAAACCAACCAGAATACATGTAAATATCGTAACACTGTCATCCAGCTCAACCTTTATGTACCGTAACAAAATCAAGGGAACAACCAACACTTTTAACACACGTGAAATAATACTTGGCAATAATCTAATGAAAACAAATAGTCAAGTAGCATATGCGGAATAATTCAATTACGTACTTGAACATATTTCTAAAATCCGCCTATAAATGAATATTTTCATCTATTCACTCATGACCTAAATTTAATGAGCTCCAAATAGTTTATCTTATCCTCCGTTTTACATTTTTAAAGTTTGGGGTCCTACTCTACAATATTATCAATACTTTTTTTTGTTTATTTGTTTATTGGTCTAAGGTTTAAGACTTCACTAAATCTTCAAAAGAAAAACACTAAACGATAATCCAAATGCATTCTTGATCTATATAACATCGAGACAAAAGTACATGTGACTCTTATTTAGGACTTAGATTTATTACAGCAAAGATCATCATTTGACCATATAAACCTCAACAATCATAAAACAGTCAAGTCGGGAAGCAAATAAATGGAAAACGAAAAAGGGATCATGGTAAACAACAATTTGGTAGTGCATAGGTACTCGTCACCTCACATATACACTACACACAAGAAATTTCACATAACAATCAGGTTGGGAATTCCCATTCCCTCAAGTCAAGTTTAAACCAAGCACTTACCTCAACTTTGCAGGGGACTCACTGTTCAATTATAGTTTTTCCTCTTGAATTCACCTCCAATACACTCGAATCTACCCATAATTAACTTAATATAATTAATTAATGCTAAAGGAACTAACTTTACTGAAAATTATAATTTTTCCTAAGTTTTCTATAAAAAAAAGTTAAAACTCGATCCCGGGCCCGCTTGGTCCAAACTTGGTGTTCGGACCAAATTTCGTTTACCCATTCACCCACGAGCCCGAATATACAACTAGTTTCTAAATCCGATCTGAATTCGAGGTAAAGATTCGATTTTTACAAAATTTCCTAATTCTACCAAAACCATCAATTTTTACCATGAAAATTTTTAGTTTTTGATTTAAAAGTGATGAAAAACATTGGTTAATTAAGATATAACCAAAAAAATGATTATAGAACACTTACCCCAATCCCTATGGTGAAAATCGCCCAAATCCGAGATCTCTAACTCAAAATATGACCGAATGAACAAGCTCTAGTTTTATATATTTTTTTGCCAGTAATTTTGCCTCGTTTCTCATACCAAACGATCCCAAAACTCGATTTTTATGTCTCCAATGGATTCCCTGGGAAATTCTAGTCAATTTAGGCTTTTGAATCACTCAATTTGACCTTATAATAAAGGAGATATGTAGGTTTTAATATTTGCAAATAGTGCAGATTTTTAAATACGTCGTCAGTGGTAATTTCGTAATTAATCTGAAAAATCTGGCAACCTAATTCCTAGTAAAATGATCATAAAATCCTCATACGATGTCCAAATTCGACGATTTTTTTGCTAAGGGTCCGTAATTATGATACAGATCTAATGCTTCATTCAAAACAGAAATCGGAGCTCATTTGCTCAATATGATATCATTTGTGCTTGAAGAAATGGCGTCGAAACATAAGAAAAACGAGTGCAACACAACTCAAACCTATCTGAAACTCACCCGAGTCCTTGGGACTCTAAACCAAACATGCACTCAAGTCTAAAAATATCATACGGATTTGCTCGTGCGATCAAATCATTAAAATAACATGTAAAACTATGAATTAAACCTCAAAACTCATCATTTTTCTCAAGATTACTTCAATTTCACTATTTCTCAACCGGACGTGCGAATCACGTCAAATAAACTCCAATTCTCACCAAACTTCACAGTTAGTATTCAAATACTATAACAAATATGTACCGGGCTCCGGAACCAAAATACGAGCCCGATACAAATGGTTTCAAACATTAATTCTTTTCTTTATTTCATTAATAATTCAGCAAAATATATTCTTTCAAAAATTGATTTCTAAGGCTTGGGACCTCGGAATTCATTTCCGGGCATATGCCCAAGTCCCATATTTTACTGCGGACCTCCCGAGATCTTCGGAACACAGATCTGGGTCCGTTTACTAAAAATGTTGACTCAAGTAAACTAAAACTAAATTTTAATTCTAAAAATTATTATGTCTTATATTTTCACATAAAAGCTTTCCGGTTTCACGTCCGGACTGCACACGCAAATCGAGGTAATTAAAATTAGTCTTGTTATGGCTAATAAGTCTAGAACGGAATCTTAATTCATAAAATGATTCCTTGGATCATCACAAGAGCATAAACAAGAAGGATAAGTGGACGCTTCGAGAGAGGTATAAGGCAGCGAATAAGGAGGCGAAGTTATCCGTTACAGCAGCTAAGACGACAACATTTGAACGCCTATATAAAGAACTTTAGGTAAAATGTGAGGATAAAATATTGTACAGGTTAGCTAAAGCGAGAGAAAGGAAGGCTCGGGACTTGGATGGAGTGAAGTTCAATAAAGATAAAGATGACAAAGTATTGGTGGAGGAGGCACATATTAGACGTAAATGACAGACATATTTCCACGGACTCTTGAATGAAGAGAGGGATACAGACATTGTGCTAGGTGATTGAGAGCACTCAGAGAGGCATCGTGATTGTGGATATTGTAGGCATGTTAGGTGGGGTCACATCAGGGATTCCTATTTGCCTTAGTGATGGATGAGTCGACAAGGCACATTTAAGGGAGTTATGTTGGTGCATGTTATTTGCGGTCAATATAATACTGATTGACGAGACTCGAAGGTGATCCTAGAGTCTAAAGATTTCAAGTTGAGCAGGACCAAAATAGAATACTTGGAGTGCAAGTTTAGTGGCGTGGCTCGGGAGGCTGATATCTAAATGAGACTGGGCACGTAAGTTAGATCGAAGAGAGATAGTTTTAATCATCTTGGATCTATAATCCAATAAAATGGAGAGATTGACGAGGATGTCACACATCAGATTGGAACAGGGTGGATGAAGTGGAGGCTCGCATACGACGTTTCTTGCGACAAGAATGTGCCGCCAAGACTTAAAGGTAAATTTGACAGAGTAGTCGTTAGACCGACCATGTTGTATGAGGCGGAGTATTGGTCAGTAAAGACCTCTCATGTTCAGAAGTTAAGAGTGGCAGAAATAAGGATGATGAGATGGATGTGTAGTCCTACTAGGAGGGATACGATTAGGAATAAAGATATTCGAGATAAGGTGAGAGTGGCATGTGTGGTGGATAAGATGCGGGAAGCTAGGCTGAGATGGTTCTGTCACGTGAAGAGAAGAAGTGTGGATGTTGTGAGGAGGTGTGAGACGTTGGCTACGGCGGGTTTAGAGAGAGGGTGTGGTAGGCCGAAAAAATATTGGGGAGAGCTGATCAGACAGGACGAGGGATATCTTTGGCTTACCCATGACATGACCAATGATCCTGAATATGGAGGTAAAAGATTAGGATTATAAATTAGTTAGTGGTCGAGTTTATTTCCTTTTCACACCTGGACTTCCTTCCCTGGTTGTAGTACTAATGTTACCTTGTGTTAATTATTTTTAGATAGAAGTTTTTATCTTAGCTTTGTTTTATTTTTCTTATTGTTGTTACTATTCCGTTTGTCGTAGTTCTCCGTCATAATTGCTGTGATTTTGTTGTATTCAGCCGAGGGTTTTTCGCAAATAGACTCTCTACCTTCACTAGGTAGAGGTAAGGACTGCGTATATACTATCCTTCCCATACCCCATTTGTGAGAGTATACTGGGTGTGTTGTTGTTATAGTATTTTTCGTATATTTTTTGCATATTCACATTTTAGTATTACTAAATTATTTTTTCCTTTTGCAAGGAGAGCCTTGGGTAATTGGTAAAGTTGCTACCATGTGACCATGAGGTCATGGGTTCGAATTGTGGAAACAACCTCTTGCAGAAATACGAGGTAAGACTACGTACAATAGATCCTTGTGACCCGGTCCTTCTCCGGACCCTCCACACAGTGAAAGCTTATTGCACCGAACTGTCCTTTTTTAGTTTTTCCTGTTGAAATAAGTGCATATTTTATTTTTAAGATTACAAATCTCATATTACAAGAAGGCTAACTGTAGGGTATATATATTCTTTGGATTACCGGATAGAATTTTTTTTTACACAGTCCGTATATATAACATAAACCCAAATGTGCAATAGAGCGTTCATTCACATAATTCCTGTAAACAGTTCCTACACTATCAAAGAACAGGCATGCAGTTGTATTTTGAGATATCCTTTTATTTAAGTGCAAATAGCATGGACAAACCAATTTTTTTGACCGTTAATTGAAAAATAGCCAGCATTTGTAAAATGATTAAAAATAGCTACCATTCTATGCCGAGAAAAAATTTGGACAAAAATAGCCTAACTGAAACACGAAAAGTTCCAGCATAATATGTTGGATTATGGAGCTCCTGCATATGAACTTCCACCATATTAAGTTGGAACTCCAACACATTATGAAATTCCAGCACAGTTTGCTGCAATCACAAATGTAAAATTTGAACTCAAATATATTATGCTGGAGTTTTTTCGGATTTTAAGGGCGTTTTTCTTCAGGTTTATGTTTACATGAAAAAATTGCTAAATTTCGATTACTTTTGAAACTGCGGCTAATTTTCAATTAGCAGTTGTAAAACATGTTGTTTCTGATTTTTCTTTTCCGTTCATTTTGTTCCTTTAATATCTTTAAAATTTGCACCTAATAACTTTCTTATATATATTTTCCACCCGATGTCGATACTCGCTTTTGGATAATGTTGTGTAAAGTCATTAATGGAAACACTTTCCGCCGGAATTTTTTTCATCCTCAAAATTTTAATTCGAAATCTTTAATTAAAGGGGCGAGGGGATCATAGCCATCCCGCCACAACCATGGTGTTGACACAACACAACAGAAAAGACTATCAACGATATTTGCTTGCATATTAAGACACCATAAGTCAAGCTTTTCGCCATAAATCATGCATTTTTTCAGCATGTAACTGACTTGAAACTTATAATAAATTCAAAAACTTAAAAAGATTTTCTTGCTAAGATGTAGGTTCTCTATTTCTCAGGCAGAATGGCCAATTGAAGCTGTATATTTTTACTTTTTAAAAATATTTTGCAATAAAAGGAAAATATTTCATCTAACTTTTTCTTAGCTCCAAATGTCTCAGTTTAATCTTTTATTTGTTTTACTTGACTAACTTTATATCCTGAAATAGGAAAAGGAATACCAAAATCCAAATATTCTAAAGCAAACTAAGTGAGTGTTTGGACATAAGAATTGTAAAATTCCGGAAAAAACTGAATTTTCTTTTTAAGTGAAAATAGTATTTGAAATCGTAAAAATTACACGGGGCACCCTATTTAGCCTATACCTTTAAAACTTTTAACTTGTACCCACTTTTTAAATAACGTCAGCCCCCTTTTTCCTCCTCCTTCGTCTTCTTCGTCTTCTTCTTCTTCTTTCTGCTGCTGTTGGTGCTGCTATGGAACTTCAGTTCATGGGATGATTGAATATGTTTATCAGAGCTGAAGTTCGCCAGTTACAAAACAAAAGTTACAAAAACAAAAACTTCAACAATTACAAACAAAAGCTTTGCGTTAAGACGTGCACAAGTTAAACAAAAACTTCAGCAAATAGATAACAAAACTTCAGCTACTTCATCTCTAGTTACAAAACAAAAACTTCGCCAGTTACAAAAACAAAAACTTCAGCAATTACAAACAAAAGCTTTGCGTTAAGACATGCACAAGTTAAACAAAAACTTCAGCAAATAGAGAATAAAACTTCAGCTACTATGCTTAAGTTCATCAATTACAAACAAAAACTTCAGCACACTTGCTACTTCAGGCCCGTCTACTAGAATGCTAAAGTTTTGCGTGATTGCCTTTGCTACTTCAGTCCAGTATGCTGAAGTTATGCGAAAAAGCGAGTACATTTGCAATTTTTTTTGCAAAGCGGACACAAGTTAAAACGTGACACAAAAAGCGGGTATTGATGCAAATGCCCCTTTGAAATCGGACTTGTGTTTGGGCATGAATATAATTTTGGTTTGTTTTTAAATTTTTATGAGTGAACTAAAGTGAATTTAAAAAAAATAGTTTTTGGATTTTTCAAATTTTTGAAAAATTCCGAAATTCATCTTCAAGTGAAAATTTAAATTTTATGGCTAAAACATTGATTTCGAAAAAAGTGAATTTTTCGGAAAAAGTGAAACTTTCCTTATGGCCAAAAGGGGCCCTAAGTACCCGTTTGGACATAAGAAATTTTATCCTTTTTTTCAAAATCAACGTTTCTTCAAAAAAATTTCAATTCTCATTTGAAGATACATTTTGAAAATTTTCGAAAATTTGAATAACTCCAGAAAAGCTGTTTTCCAAAATTTTAGCTCAAATCACTCAAAAAACTTCAAAAACAACCCAAAATTATATTCATGTCCAAACACAACTCTAAATTTCAAATACCATTATCACTTAAAAAAAAATTCACCATATTTTGGAATTTTACAATTCTTATGTCCAAACGCCCACTGAGGCTTTAAAGGTTTCTGTATCACAATTGAGACACAATACAATATCTCACTTTCACATTTACGAAAAGATTAACTTATTTTTTTTAAGTGATATAATAGCTTAAGATATTCTTAAAAAGGAGATAATCTGGCAATAGGCAACCCACCATTTTCTAATATTTCTCTCAACAGTTCCCAACTGAGATATAATCCAGAAAAATTAAGAGGTCATTTGGTTCGAATACGGCTTATGCTGGGATTAGTTATCCTGGTATTATTTTTTATCCACCGGTATTATGTTGGTATGTTAAGTCACAAAAATTCTATAAAAATGAATATGCAGTACTAGTACATGGACTACATCTACTGTGCATATGAGCATGATTTGCTATAATAATGTTACAAACAAAATAATTAAGAATCAAAGAATGGATAGGAAATATCCATACCAAGATAGGAAGGAAGTGGAAAAAGAAGCAGAACACTAACATAGTACCTATTCAGATTTCTTGTCCGTCTTTGTCGACAACTTCCTCTTCATTCTGCTAAAAGGGCCAACCGTCCGGTCCATTATATACATGTAGATAACCTGGCTCCAAGATTTGTAAGATTCTAAGTTTTCGTAGTATTCCGGTGCAATCTCCTTCACCTTGAAGAGCTTGCTTCCAGGAATCCGAGGGAAATCATGGTGCTCGTTGTGGTAACCTACGCTCCATGTCATAAGATTAAGTGGACCGTAGTAGGAGTACGTCTCTTGTTCAGGCTTGAAAACATAATGCTCGGAGATGAAATGACCGGCCATTGGGTGCATTCCACCCCCAACAAAAGTCGACAGGATCAAATAAGCGAAGGATTTCCAACCCCAGAAGTATACCATAACTCCATCGAGGGATACTTGGATAATCAAATTGGTGAACTCCCACATGCCGGGTGGTTTAGGTTTGAGAAAAAGAGGCCTAAGAGCATAAAAGAAGAGTTGGAGAATCACCCATATTGATTTTGCTATGACGTTTTTGACAACATGGGCTTCAGCAAGACTCGGGATATCCATATCAATTCCATCGACTCCTTGGAAGCGGTGGTGCTCGAGGTGATACTTTTGGAAGGTAACGGACATGGGAACGCCGATGGGAAGGTTGGCGAAAATCCCAAGCCAACGGTTGTAAACTGGAGTAGAGAAAGCGAGGTTGTGACTAAGCTCGTGAATGGCCAGGAAAAGATTGTGGTTAAGGAAAGAGCCAAAAAAGTAGGCAACCATCAATATCTTCAGCCAACTTGCATCACGAAGGAAGGTAGCTGTCCAAAGCTGAAGCAAAACAACCATCGATATCTGCAATGCAAAATTGGGAGATCAATGAACAAAAAAGAAAATTTTGGTGGATGGTAAATTATAATTATGCCTCGAAGCTTGTTAACATTTTAGGTTTCTGTAGCTATTGACAAGAAAAGATTACAACTTACAATAAATCTATTTGGAAGGATTAATGTCATAAAACTATAGGGAACGATTAACAAGACAATACACCAAAGAATTCATAGCATTTTGCAAAGGAGGTTTTGTTGTCACTTTAAGCAAAGCAGTTCACGAAAGATATCAGCGATAAATCATAGCATTGCAACAGAAAATTGGAAAGAAAAGACACTTCTATCCAATCTGAATGCCGTGAAGAGGCACAAAATTCGTCAGAAAGTTATCAGTTCTCTTTGTATAGTCTGTTTTGAAGGATGAGTTCCAGAAAACGAAGCCAAGAAAATCCTGATTAGTTCTTCTCAACCTTTAAGATCTTGGAATCAGTTTGACATGAGAGTAGGAGAAGTCTGGTGTGTTCTCTCGCAGTTATTCTTTTTTTTCCCCATAATAGCGATGGTGTGCAGGCCAAATAGTGCGCACCTCGACTATTTCACCGGATAGCTGTTACATCCCACCAACTCAGGTATTAAGCAACCTGCACACCAAAGCTAAATTGCACAGACCTCAAAACCATTTCACCGGATACCTGTTACCTCCCATCAACAGAGATATCACGTGACTCTGCAGACCAAAACTTAGGTAGACGGGAACAATCAGCTAGCGTCTTTACTTATGCTTTTGAATTCTGGTCTCCATGGTTTTCACCCATCTTCGGGATGATGAGGTGGACAATTCCTTAATCCAATTTCAAAGGAGAATCTTTGAGTGAATCAATACTAACTCCTCAATCTCCTCCTTACCTGACAGAGCAAGATTGGAGCGTCGAGTCGGGGTAGATGGCTAAACCAGTAATCTTTTAGGCTAAAAAAACTGTCAGTCCAGAGGCGGATCTAACTTTGAAGTTTATAGGTTCCTACAACAACCTCAAGTTAATAATAAGATTCACAGTCAAATATTTAAAAATGTTTAGTGGATTTCTTAATACATAAACAAGGTCCGGCCAAAAGCTACTAGGTTTACGTGAACCTTTAGGCCGTAACCGAGACTCTAGCCCCACCCCCAACCACCACCTTCCGCGACAGAGCTATAGGAACCACTGGATTCATCCTACAAAAATCCAGTGGTTCCCACAGCTCTATCACGTAAGTTGGTTGCTAAAGATGCCGCTTCAGCCATCCACACCGAGCCGGCGCTCCAACGTCGGGTAAGGGGTGAATAAGAGTGACAAAAAACCTAAAGGAAGCTGGACTCTTCTCCACTGTATCCTTTGAAAGCAGTCCAAAGAGAACTGAACTAATTTATATAAAGGGGAAGAGAACTCCTCTCCTACAAGGAAGACCACTCCCTTGAGCACTTCTTTCATTATTTAAGTTCATTTTTTTTTCATTGTTAATTTGCATCTACAGTGTGAATACATGAATTCTAACAACTAACTTGTTCAGAACAATGAAAATGACACCACAAATTAGAACATGATATTATGCCAAACCACCTGAATCTAAATGCAAGCTTTTCCTTACCCTCTAAAATGTCTGAAAAGGCAAAAGTTTTTACCTTTTTCAAGAAAATGGAAAAAAAAAAAAAAAAAAAAAAAAAAAAAAAAAAAAAAAAAAAAAAAAAAAAAAAAAAGACAGGATTTTCAATCAGTTTTAAAGCAAAGTTGAAAGATTGAAATCCTACCCTATATCACAGTTACATTATCTGATTCAAGTCTGAAAGGATTCCAATATATAGAAACATTCTACAATGCCAAATCTTATCAATAACAGATTCTTGAAAACACAATGTATTATACACAGAGCAAGCCA
Organism: Nicotiana knightiana; assembly: GCA_005239525.1. NCBI lineage: Eukaryota > Viridiplantae > Streptophyta > Magnoliopsida > Solanales > Solanaceae > Nicotiana > Nicotiana knightiana. Next base: position 30,926 of record ML438044.1, read on the forward strand.
ATATAATAAAAACCAAAAGGATTAAAAAGATCCAAACTTTTGGAACCCATGTGTATAACCCAGATCCAAATATGACCCATTAAGCAAAATCATTAATACAACAAATTCATATCAGCATTATTTGGAAAAATACATAAGAAGGGAATAAAAATTTGTATATTTATGGAAAAGGGAATATACCTTGAGAAAAGCAAAAGGGTCAGGGCCAAAAAGCTGTTTGATTTGAGGGTACTGAGAGAGGATTTGTCTTCTACGAGAAGCGTGAGGTTCATCTGTGTATGACCAAAAGAAATCATTAGCCATTACTACACCTTCTTCTTCTCTCTTTTTCCCCTCAAATCCCATTTTTTTCTTCTCTGCTTTGGACCTCTCTTTCCTTCCCTTGTATGTCTCTTTAGATTTTCTTGATTCTGTTCTAGTATAGTTTAATAGCTAAATTTGCGGTTTGTTTTAGATTTTTTTAAAATAATAAAACAAGATGTAGTTTCAATAAAATAAGGATATTTTGGAAAAGGGCCTACAAAAGAAAACGAACATATGGACTATCTGTCCAAAAAGTTGTTTGACGCTCGTGGGAAGAAAGAGAGACATCATTATAAGGATTTTTTGGGGTAAAGTTTTTCCCGGTTCTTTGACGAAGGAACAAAGGGAAAGCACGGCTCAAAGTGATTATAATTGAAACCCAGAAGCCCCTCGTATCGAAATCCGAGAGGAAAGAACGATATAGTTGAGGTCGAACATGGTGAAATGAAGGACCCGGGCCAAGTATAGCTTCTCGAACTCGGGGGACGCGGTGAACGGTTATGCATGATGAGCAGGGAGCCGCAATATTCATAGTCAACCGAATATTACAGCACGAATCGCGTTCAGTATCAATTGTAGATCAACATTTACCAGAAAAAGAAGATTTTTACTTTTTTTAGACTTGTACTAGGACTGAATTTCCCCTACTATATAAAGAATTTTTTTTTCTTTATTTTGACACATTGGGACACGCAAATCAAAGCTAAAGTTTACTTTTGTCTTTCTAGTTATTGTTCAAAGCATTATTCATTTGTTCTTTTTCTTCACTCGCGACCGAGCTTGTATCGAGGGTCTAATCAAGGATAAATTTCACTGTTCAATCTAAGATCAGGCTTTGTTATTACATTGTGATTGGTATGATCATTTGTTTTGTCTTTAACTCATTCACTTGTTGTTCTTAATTATTCGTATTGAATTAAACCATGTGTCCTTTAAATCGCATGCAAATTTAATTATTACTCATTTTTTGGATAAATATTTTTGCTCCTACCGTGGGGCTAATGATAATAGTGGTGATTTGATATGAATCTCCATAACACACCATATTTTACGCTTGTTCTTTAAAATTTTAATTCCAGGTTAGCCTAACGATGTCAAACTCTCAATCTGCTCACTTGACGTTGACATTGAGTCAAGCCATCACGAAAAGAATAACAATGTGGTGCCTAGTAATGATGTGCCTCCTGCCGATCCCACTGGTGTCCCAGCCGCCGACCTAGTTGATGCTAACTCGCAGGTGGCCATCAACATCAATTTTCCAACTGATCCCGAAAATAATATTCGCGGGGGACCCGATCAACGATTCGAGAAGAGCCCGAAGGTGACAGTGATGGGGTGAGCCAACTATTTATTTTTGAATTGTTGCAGGAACAACAAACGGCAATAACACAGCTGCAGAACCAAAGTCACGCCCCTAACAGGTTCGAGCCCGAACAATCCTGGGAAAATACTCGGAGAGATGAACAAGTTGTCGTGGAACCGGGTGAATTCAGGCACGAAGAAACTTCTGAGCTGATGAAGATGCTCGAAGAATTAACGAAATAGGTGGAGTCAGGCGAGAAAAAGATTGAGGCCAACGACAAGAATGTGGAAACATAGAACTCCAGGATCGTCAGATCCTATAAGAACCTCCTATATTGAAGGGAGGTGTTGCTGAAACTTCAGCATGTAACCTCCTATACATGCGCGATCAAAGGAAACGACTTGGAAGATGACGAAATCGAGTCGGTGTTGCTGAAACTTTAGGGAAACTGTGTCCAAGGGGCCAATGATATTGTATCACAATTTGCCTTCAAATTTTATTGACTCGTTTGTTATGCTTGCAGATGCTTTCTTAAAGGACCATGTCGGATCCATCAAGGTCGAGACCAGAAAGTTAGATCTTTTAAAGGTCAAACAAAGGGATAACGAGATGCTCAGGAGTTCATGTCAAGATTCCAGATGGAACGGATAGATCTGCCACCAATTGCGGACGATTGGTCGTTCAAGCATTCACTCAGGGCTCAATGCTCGAAGTTGCGTGGCCTCTCAACAGCTAAAACAAAATTTGATGGAGTACCCAGTGGTAACCTAGGCCGACATCCACAACATATACCAATTGAAGATTAGGGTCGAAGACGACCAACTCAGGGCCCTTTCTGGATCTGTTTACCCCATCAGAACCAATGATATATCTAAGAGAGCTATTGGTCAGGAGCCAACGCTGGTCCGAGATTGATATCAGCCATACAACACATATTAGAAGGGAAATGAATCCGGGCGTCACCTAAAAATGAATGAGAAAATAAGTGATTGAGGACCGAGCAGCCGGGTCCTGATGAGCAAGAGCGGGTTTGATAGGTCGCTCGGGAGCAGGGAAGTGCCAAAATTATCATAATACAATTTCAATGTGGATGATGCAAGTATTGTGTCGGGCCATAGGGCGCATCAAAGAGATCAGGTGTCCCCGACCATTGCAGTCTGACCCTGCCTAGAGAGATCCTAATTTGATGTGTAACTATCACGGCACTCACGGTCATAGGATCGAAGATTGCCGACAGTTAAGAGAAGAAGTTGCTCGATTGTTCAACAAGGGAACCTCCAAGAATTCCTAAGCGGGTGAGCCAAGAACCACTTCAGAAAAAGGGACGCCAACAAACAGGTCAAACAAGAGGAGCCTCCGCACTAATCAACATGATCATTGGGGTAGTCGATGTCCCCCAAGGACCGATGATAAAATGCACAAAATTTTCTATTACAATAGAAAAATGCACCCGAGATTACGTCCCGGAAGGAGCTATCTCATTCAGCGACGAAGACACCGAGGGCATCGTATAACCTTATAATGATGCACTGGTAATATTTGTACTTATCAATAAATCTCGGGTTAAGCGTGTATTGATTGATCCAGGTAGCTCGGCCAACATCAACAGATCGAGGGTCGTAGAGAAACTAGGGTTACTGGATCAAATCGTACAGGCGGTCGGGGTATTGAATAGATTCAACATGGCGTGCGAGAACACGAAAAGTGAGATAAATTTACAGGTAAACACTATCGGGACAACCTAAGAAATAAATTTCTACGTGATCGAAGGGGATATGAGGTACAACTCTTTGTTCGGAATGCCATGGGTCGACAATATGAGGGTGATTCCTTCGACCTTACACCAGATGCTGAAATTTTGCACTCGAGGGTGAGTCAAGACGGTATACAAAGAACAGCCAGCCGCACGGGAAATTTTTGTTGTCATGAAATAATCCCGGTGTCTGCGGTTTCAACATCATGAAATGCGGAACCAACCAAAAAAGAAGAAACTAAATATAAATCAATGATACCGGCCCCAACCAAACCAGAAAAATAGGAGGAGAACGGAGCGGACGATGAGGACCATTATAGTGTCCCGATATCATTCATAGCACCCATGACACCGACGCCACTAAATCAACGGTCGAGGAGTTGGAAAAATTTATATTGATCAAGGACCTACTAGATCGAAAGGTATACCTAGGCACGGGATTAACCCCCGAGCTCAGGAAAAAACTTATTGATTTTCTTAAGGCTAACACCGATTGTTTTACTTGGTCCCATCTAGACATGACAGGGATCCCACCGGAGGTAACCACTTACAAGTTAAGTTTGGATCCGAAGTTCCATTCATTTAAGCAGAAGAGAAGGCCACAGTCCCAGATCAAATACGTGTTCATCAAGGACGCAGTATCCAAACTTCTGAAAATAGGTTCCATTTGGGAATTTAAATACCCGGATTGGTTAGCCAACATAGTGGTAGTACCTAAAAAAGGAAATAAACTGAGAATGTGTGTAGATTATAAGGATCTAAACAAGGCATGTCGAAAGGATTCTTTCCATTTGCCTAACATCGATCGAATGATTGACGCGACTGCCAGACACGAGATACTCAGTTTTCTCGACGCCTACTCTGGGTACAACCAAATTCGAATGGACTCAGACGATCAAGAAAAGACTTCTTTCATAAGCAAGTTCGACACCTAATGCTATAACGTAATATCTTTCGGATTAAAGAACTCTTGTGCCACATACCAACGCCTAGTAAATCGGATGTTCGAAGAACAAATAGGAAAACTAGTGGAAGTTTATATTGATGATAAGTTGGTCAAGTCCCTGCAAACAGATGACCATTTGAAATATTTGCAGGAACCTTTGACATATTAAGGAAGTGCAACATGAAGTTAAACCTAGAGAAGTGTGCATTTAGGGTCGGCTCGGGCAAGTTTCTCAGATTCATGGTATCTAATTGGGGAATAGAGATCAACCCCGACAAAATAAAGGCCTAAGATAGACTAGGTGCTTTTACTCAACTAGTGAAGGTTCATTTCTAGTTGTTATCGTAGTTTGTCATTTAGCCGAGACCACTTGTCGGCCTTGTCCTTTGCCATTCGGAGTTGGTCCTTGACTGATGCTAACTCCTCCTTTGTAGCCTCCTTTTCTGAAGCTAGTAGCTTCATCCTGCTCCTCAGCGCCTCGGTCGTAGCTTTGACCTCGTTCATCTCGTCCCGAAGTTGGTCAATCAAATCTATATTCTCTTGGACCTGTGAGGTTGTGTTATTAGTCACTAGCATAATGTCTCATTTTTAACCTAAAAATCCTTACTATATCGACCAGTTCGGCATGCTCCCGTTTCATGGACAAGGCCTTTTTTTGCCTTTTCCATCTCGGCTCGGAGAATTGGGAGATCTTTGAGGGCCTCATCTTTTTAATCACTGAGAACCCTATGCATGTCCTTCTGTCGTACTTGCTCTTTAAGCTCTAACTTGAGATAGCTGACTGCCATTGTTACATCCCACGTTTTTGTACATGAAAGTACGTCATAAGTAAATTGATGAAAGTCGGGAAATGATATATTACATCCCGCATTCTCGTACGTTAAAGTTTTCTCGTAAATTAATCGACGTAAGTTTGGGAATGAGATTTATTTTGGATTATAAGTATCATTCTATTTCAAACAAGTGATAAGTAAAGTCGTTAAGGTGAGAAGGTAAGTGAATCGAAAGAAATGAGTTTCATCAAAGTTTGACAATTTGGGATAAAATACGGTCCGAGCTATAATACCCGATATTAATGGGATAGTACCATACAAGATACCACATGACCATGATAGTGAGGTGTATACGGTGTATTAAAAGTGAATAATATTTTAAGTAATTTGAGATAACTTTTAATTTATGTGGAGTAATTGGGTAATTATGAATTTTTAAGTGGGAGATTAACTTAAATTTGTGGACAATTATCTAAGAATGGTTTGGATAAATATTAGGGGGACAAACATCCACGTGGGATGTCACAAACCTGGCAACAAATTGTCATTTCATTAAGTTAGTAAGGAGTTGGTGGCAAGAAAATTTAAGACATGGCACCTTATCTCTCATTCTTGTGCCATGTCTATTGAAGACTCTTAATTAAGGATTATGTTGAAAAGACTCTAGAGAAGTCACTTCATTTTCAAAGTCACGGCTTCAGCAAGAGAAGTTAAATAACATTGTGATCAAATTCATTAAGAGAGATGGATTAAAAATTGAGCAAGGTAAGCTTACTTCAAGCACGTGCAGGTCTCTCCAGTGGCGGACCCAGGATATTTATCAAGCGGGTTCAAAATGCAAACAGACAAATATACAAAGAGGTCAACAAAAACTATATATTAATAAAATATATTATTACAACTGTCCTCTACGAGTTTTCATTTCCTGAAACGTATTTATAATAGTCTCATCAGAAATTGTGTTAAATATTTTTCTTTCTACATAAGGTATCAAACAGCCGCTCATGAATTCGTCATTCATTCGGTTTCGCAATTCACTCTTGATCAAATTCATCGCCGAGAAAGTTCTTTCAACTGTAGCAGTGGCAACTGGTAGAAGCAAAGCAAATTTCACAAGGCGAAACACAAATGGATAATTCAAATGCTTCTTTGTCTTAACTAGCATTTCAGAAAGATCAACAAGTCCTTGTAGATTTGAGAACATTTCATCAAAATCACTAACATCAACAATATAAGTTTCAAGTTGATTCTTGAGCGTAACCATTATATTCTCATCAAAATCGTCAAGATACAATTCAGCCATCATCAATATCTTGTTTATGTCAAAACTGGAAAATGAATCAACTGGATTTAAGCAAGCTACTCTAACAAGCAAGTTCGTTGTCACCTCATTAAAGCGAGCATTGAGTTCTTGAACTTGCCAATCAATAATCTTAAAAAATATATCAACACGATAGTGATGTAAAATAGTATGATCCGCAACTTTACGTCGAGATCTTCCGAAGTTAACATAGAAGTCATCAAAGTTTGGTATCAAAATATTATACTTGACACAAAATGCAGACATATTATCAATAAGTGAATCCCATTCTTCTTCTCTTAGATTTTGCAACCGTTTCTTTGCCACTTCAACAAGTATAATAGCATTTGTAATATCTTGCTCCTTTTTTTGTAAGGATGTATTAAGATCATTTATGATCCCCAAAACATCTCTCATTAAGTGCAACATGAAAGCAACCTCAAAAGTTTGACAAGTGTTAAGATATCCCTTTGCCTTAGCTCTTTATTCTAAAGCCCGGGCATCAACAATGATAGTATCAAGAACATCAATAATTAAGCCAAACATAGAAATAAAGTTCTTAAAACATTTGTAGTGCGAACCCCAACGAGTATCGGCAGCTCTAGCAAGACCAAGTTCTTGATTCAAACCCCTTCCAGTTTCAAGTTCACCCATGTCTAATGCCTCTTGAACTTTTTCTGCTTGAGATTCTCGAAGATCATCCCTACGTTTGTAAGAACCTCCCACGGGGCTGAAGTTTTGTCTTTGTAACTGGGGAACTTCATCATAGGGGGCTGAAGTTCCCTAGTTATAAAGACAAAAACTTGTAACTAGGGAACTTCAGCATACGAGGCTGAAGTTCTCCAGTTATAAAAACAAAAACTTCAGCATACGGGGTTGAAGTTCCCCCCAGTTACTAAGACAAAAACTTGTAACTAGGGAACTTTAGCATACAAGGCTGAAGTTCTCCAGTTATGAAAACAAAAACTTCAGCATACGGGGCTGAAGTTCCCCCCAGTTACACTGGGGAACTTCAGCCCTAGAGCTGAAGTTTTGTCTTTGTAACTGGGGAACTTCAGCATACGGGGCTGAAGTTCCCCAGTTATAAAGACAAAACTTCAGCATAATAGGCTGAAGTTCCCCAGTTTACAAAGACAAAACTTCAATCCAATGGGCTGAAGTTCCCCTGCAGGACCATGTGGCTAGTTTGAACCCTCTTCACCAGCTGGCTAGGCGATTTTCTTGTTTAAAGCGGGTTCAAAATAAAATTTATGCCTTTACTTATTTGAAGACAGAAAAAATATACCTATATATACAGTGTTATTTTTCGACGAAGCAGGTTCATATGAACCCTCTTGACTCCATGTGGGTCTGCCCCTGGTTCTCTCTTTGTTACATATCAGGAAAGAGATACACTGCTTGTGTATACGAAATGATTTTATAGGTGATGTGTATGTATTTACAGCTCTTATAGACATGTACAGTAAGTGTGGGAACTTAGAAAATGCTCAGAAGGTTTTCCAAAGACTCGAGGACAAAACATTAGCTTCCTGGAATTCCATGATCACCGGATTTGCCATATACGGCCTTAACACAGAGACAATTTCAGTCTTTGATAGAATGAGAGAAGCAAATGTCCAACAAGATTCAATAACTTTTATAGCTCTTCATCCAGTTGTAAACATTCTGGTTTGCTCGATAAAGGTTGGAAATATTTTGATCATATGAAGACGGATTTTTTTTCCTACTCCGATCTTGTCATTACGTGTTGTCGCCATTGGCGTGTGCTAAAGGGATTGTTAAGAGAATCGGCTCAGGTATGTTAAGGCTATCCCTTCTTTCTTTTTGGCATGATCTATACAACACGAATGAAACGAGCAAATGCACAAATTCTATAAATGAATCTATTCATAGAAGTATTAGAGATGTCTATGTTCTTGAATTTCCATATGTCTTATTATTCTATCGTCTATTCATGGGTCTCAGAAAATACGTAAATTGATTTTATGATATTAATCAGAGGCATAATGGTCTTATGACGCTCCGAAATATTTTATTGACGTACTTCTCATGCATTGCATTCATGTACATTGACCCATGACCAGATGGCGTTATATACGCACACACACGCACACACATATATATGGGAAAGGTTATGGCGTTATATACGCATCACCACCTGATCAACTTGTATACGTTGATGATTTTTCCCACAGTGGCCGAGATGATACGATGGGATGCCCTCAGTGGCCTGATGATGTTATGAAATATGTACCTATGTACGACATGACATTCACACGCATATGCATGACACTATAATTATTTCATGATTTACAGAGTTATCCAGACTTACAGGTTGAGTCATTTACTCTATATTTATTCCATGTCTATTATGTACTTATTTATGTGCCTTACATACCCGGTACATTATTCGTACTCACGTCCCTTTTCCCTGGGGACGCTGCATTTCATGCCCGCAGGTCCCGATAGACAGGCCGATAGCCCTCCAAGTAGGCTATCAGCTCAGCGGAAGATGTTGATGTGCTCCATTTGCTTCGGAGTTGCTTGTTGGATTAGTATGATTTAGACGTGTATTGTTTGGTATTGCGAAACTCTGTCCCGACCTTTATGAAATTTATGTATTCTTAGAGGTTTGTAGACAGATGTCATGTACATAAAATATTGTATGGCCTTGTCGGCCCATGTTCAGTACACGAGTGACTATTTTGGTCTTATAGGCCCATACTTCATATGTATAAGTTTGTATTCCCTCATGTTTTATCCATTTACCTATGATAGAATGATATGAAAAATACGTTACCTTGGTACCCGGTTGAGTAAGGAAGCGGGTGCCTTTCACGGCCCATCGGTTAGGTCGTGAAAACCATCCTAGAGCGAAGGAAGCTTGCATAGTGGAGCAATGAAGCCTGAAAAACAAAATGATAAGATCGTAAGAGCATGCTGAGACTAGGCAAGATTCGCAAAAGGCACAAGAAATAGACAACTTACCCGGTTCACTGCCTGTTGTGCCTCGTTAAAGAGTCTCAATGTGACTACGTCGTTCATCTTAGCGTGGACCTCCTCAGTCACCAGGAAACAAAGATAGATGGCCACCCACTGGAGCGGACAGCGGTCGTTCGTCGGAATAGTAAGCATGATCATTCTTTTATGGTCAGGATCCACACTCGGGGTAGGGAACTGCCTCACCAGCTTCGGGCTCGATCTCGGCTCGCTTGCTCCCATTGCACGTCTTTTTTTGGGCTCTCCAAGTGACCAAGCCCGAAATAATCCTCCAACGCGCTCATGTCCATGCCGTCGAAAAACATGTTGAGGGGGTCATCTGTGCCTCGTGCCGTCTCATTAGATTTCTCTTTATCGGCTTGGGCCTCGTCGAACATAGACTTTGTGTGAGATAGAGACTCCACGATGTCGATAACATCGTCTACTTCCTTCGGGGTAGGGGTGGTTTCTCGGGAGGACATAGCCTTTGGTTCTCCTTCTGGATCCCGAGCTAGAGGGGGATCGGCCTCTCGGACACCTTCTCTGGTTTCCGCCTGTTCTCCTTCGTCAATGGTTGACCCATGAGCGACGAACTTCATATCATCTTCCTAAGGGTAAAAACTGAGCGGGAAGAGCGAATCGGGGTCCGGTACCCTTGCTTGGTACTCTTTTTGTTTCTTTTTTGGACCCGGACAGCTACCCTTCTCTTGTTGACCTCAGCGTCCAGGGAGCCAGAGGATTTCCTCTTTTTCTTCTTTTCTCCTCCTATGCAACAGCTCCGGGTTGTCTCGAAGCGGAGGGTTCAGCAAGCAAGGACGGGGCCTTGTCCTCATCCAATAGCCCGAAGCTTAGTGGTCTTGGGAAAACCTAAGGTAAAAAGACTCAACAGAAATGAAAGTTAATAATGAAAATAGAATTGTTCAGGAGGAGGACTCACCATGGGAACGGGCCTCCGACTTGCCCTTTGAAAGCTTGTGCCGTTCGCGCTCAAAATAAGACATTTATTTGCAAATCCCCTCGATCCACTCCTTGAAGCGGGGGATTACATTTGGAACTTGGATGACCGTTGCACAATGGTAGACACATGCAATTAGAAAAAGAACAAAGGAAGTGTCAAGTACTCAGGAAGGGGAGAAAATTTACGGGATGAGTTCCACTTTTCAAGCAATAGTAAGAATTTGGGGGGAATGAGGTCTTCAGTTTTCACCCGAACGAACCTCCCCAGTCAACCTTGATATTGATCTTCATCGATGCTCGAGAATGGAGCTTTGCTTGCTCGACGAACGAGCTTGATCAACCCCCTCCCCCCCCAGAGGACTCGGGGATTGTAGAGATGAAGCATGTGGTCGAGGGTAAACCGAGGTGATTCAGTGTTGTTGATAAAGTGGTGGATGAGGATTACGGTCCTCCAAAAAGATAGGTAAATCATCTCAAGGCAGACCTCGTACCTTTTGCAGAAGCCGAGAATTATAGGGTTCACTAGGATGAGTGTAAAAGGGTAAGTGTAAAGACTTAGATACCCTTCCACGTGAGTGGTAATGTCTTCGCTGGGCTAGGGGACAACCACTTCTTTGCCCTCCCAGTTGCAGTCCACCCAAACTGTAGGGATTGTGTCCTCGGTAATGGAGCATATGTACCTCCACACTCCCTCACCTCGGTCCTGTTGACTGGAGGCCTTCTTAACTTTGAATTCGTTCTCTATGGAACAGCCCCCGGGGACAAAGCTCTTCAAAGGAGGCTCCGAAGCTACCTCAGGAGCGGCCACCTCGGCATTTGTGGACTAGTTAGAAGTTGAAGGGATGATCTGTTGAGACATGAATTTGGAAGTTTTTACCATCAAATTTTGGAAAATATGAAGGTTTGAAGGTAAGGATGAAGGTTTGAAGATGAGGATGTACATTGAAGATAGGAATGAAGGTATGAGGTCTGACTTGAAGATTCGAAGAAGGAGTATGAACTTTTGAAGATCAAAATATGAAGATCAGGAAATAATGGATGAAGGTTTGAAGGGGTTATAAATAAGGGAAAAATGCGAGAGTAAGTCAGGGAGCTCTGGAATTGAAAAGTAAAAAAGTGAAAAAAGGGTCGAAGTTTTTATAGAGAAACAATAATCAATGTGTGACGTTTCGCATTCGAGGATTGTCAATCGGTCACTAACACGTGTCCGAAGTCAGAACAATGCAATTGATGGGACATTTTGCTGACCCGTCAATTCGATTGTAGCGTACGGAAGAAGGAACCGAGGTTAATTTATTGCTTCCCGTCGCTCTGATAAATCTACTCTCCAGGAAACAAAGATGCTATCTTTGTACGGGTAAAATCGGGGGCAAAGTTTTTATCCATTCCTCGATGAAGGAACAAAGGGAAAGCACGGCTCGAAGTGATTATAATCGATGCCCATGAGCCCTTCGTATCGAAACCCGGGAGGAAAGAACGATGTAGCTGAGGTCAAACATAATGAAGTGACGGACCCGAGCCAAGTATAACTTCTGGACCTCGAGGGACGCGGTGAACGGTTATGTGTGAAGAAAAGGGGACCATAACATCCATCCTCAACCGGATATTACGGCGCGAATCCCATTCAGTATCAACTGTGGATCAACATTTACCGAAAAAAGAAGATTTTTACTTTTTTAGACTTGTACTAAGACTAAAATTCCCCTACTATATAAAGGGGAAATTTTCTTTATCGTAACACATTGGGTCACTCAAATCAAAGCTATAAATTTTACTTTTATCTTCTAGCTATTGTTCAAGGAATTATTCATTTGTTCTTGTTCTTCACTCACGACCGAGCTTGTATCGAGGACGAATTCTACTATTCAATCTAAGATTAGGCTTGGTTATTACTGTAATGACCCGACCGGTTATTTTGTGCTCTAGGACCCCTTGCCCCTAAATGAGACTTCCCGTAGTTGCTTTTACTGATTTATGACTTGCAGGGACGGGTGGTTTGAGGTTTGGAGGAGTTTGGAGTGGTATAGGAATACTTAGTTCCTTAAGGTTGGCCTTAAAGGTCAAGTTTGACTTCGGTCAACATTTTTGCTAAACGACCTCGGAATCTAGATTCGAAGGTTCCAGTAGGTTCGTATGATGATTTCGGACTTGGGAATGTGTTCGGAACGGGTTTTGGATGAGCCGGGAGCATTTCGGCGCCAAATAGTGAAATAAGAATTTCCTTAAGTTCAAATTGAGGTTTGGAATGTGTTTTTGGGTTATGGAGGTCCAAACGGAATTCCAAGACCGGGAATAGTTCTGTTATGTCATTTATGACTTGCTCGCAAAATTTGGTGTCATTCCGAGTAGTGTAGGTACGTTTCGGCGTGTTTAAAGTGAATTCAAGAACTCAAAGTCTTAAGTTTGATCCAATAGGTTTTGGGATATGATTTTTAGATTTAGCGTTGTTTCGGACGCTCCGAAGGCTCGAGCGAATCCTTATTATGATTTAGGACTTGTTGGTATATTTGGACGGGGTCTTGGGTGGGCCCGGATGGCATTCAGGCATCACGTGAGGCAAAAACCAGCCTTAAAAGACTACTGGTGCACCAAATCTGGTGCGACCGCACCTGCGGAGGTATAGTCGCAGGTGCGAGACCGCTTTTGCGGTCCCAGCCTCGCAGGTGCGACTCCAGGGGATGTTACCAGTTCCACAGGTGCGGATCATTTTCTGCAGAAGTGAAGCTACATGTGCGGTCTTCGCTCCGCAGATGCGACCACTGACCCCCTCCCTCTTTTCTGCAGATGCGAGATTCCCCTCGCAGATGCGAGACCGCAAGTGTGGTCCTCGAGCCACATGTGCGAAAAACTTGTAGGCAATGAGGTCATCTTAAACGCGAGACTTAACCATTTTTGAACCACTTTTCATCATTTTGGACGATTTGGAGAGCTGGTGAAGGAGGGATTAGACCTAGAAATTGTAAGGTAAGTAATTCCTACCATGAAGTGAGTTTAATACATGAATTCTTGGGTAGATTAACACATTAAATTAGTCGAAATCATGGTATTAGAGTAAAACCTAGGGTTTTGATAAAAATGAGAATTTACCAAGAAATTGATTATGAAATCATACAAAAACTATATAATATTGATCCTTAGGCTATGGGTAAGTATTTCCTCCGAAAATTTCCGGAATTCGAGCATGTGGGCCTGGGGGTGTATTTTAGGATTTTCCAATCTGGATTCAAATGAACATTTAAGTAGGATAATTAGGGACTTTTGAGCATAGATTGACTTGTTAATGTGATGTTTGGATAGCTTCGAGTTCTTGGACGACGAATTTGGAGTTTCAGGCGCGTTCTTGACTCGAAAAGTAGGCTTGACACGAGGTAAGTCTCCTTTCTAACCCTGTAAGAGGGAATTGTCTTTATAGGTGAATATAAATAATTGCATGTCATTATTTGTGGAGGATATGCATGCACGAAGTGACGAGAGTTCGTGCGTAGCTACTATTATGTTATGTCGGGGGTTTAGGATTCACAAGCATGTTTTATGTGCCGTAACTATAATCTTAAATGTTAATTTAGGTTGCCTAATATCCTTGAATTGTTAAGTGAGAATCTAGGAGGTTACATTCTGAAATTTATATTATTGAAACTTTCTCTGTAAATATTCTCTACTGAATTTCTTGATTTCCTGTTAATTATGTGTATATATACGGGAACCCGCTTCACATGTATGATTCGCGAGCGGGGTAGCCCTACTATTATGTCAATCGCGTCGCATGTTCGATTCATGAGCGATGTAATAGGTGCATCTATGTTTCGAGCCGTTCGACTCTTCGGCAGTGAACATTCATTTTCGCGTTGTGCCAGCCGTATGTTCGCGGCATGTTATGTGTTTGTTAGATGTTGGGTGTTTTGTTATTATGTATCTGTTAAATACCATGAAGAAATGAAAACTAGGTAATTTGTATGCTAGAGAGCTTGCCACATAAAGGTATTTGTAAAGGATATTCGATGTTCCTCTCTTCATTATTATTCATGATTGCCATCCCTGCTTAGCCTTACTTCTAAAACATATTATTTTGACCCTAGTAAGTGTCACGTCGACCTCTTGTCACTACTTCTTAGAGATTAGGTAAGATACTTACTGGGTGCATATTGTTTATGTACTCATGCTACGCTTTGTACTTAATTGTACAGGTTTTGAGGCAGGTGCATCTAGGTACTAGTCCGGAGCTCGTTCCTGATTTATACCTGGTCGAGGCTTCACGGTAGCTATTTCTCTTGGCGACTTCCAGCAGCGCTTTGGAGCTTTTCTTTTGCTAATTCTGCCTATATTTTTCTCAGAAAGTAGGACAGACTTTTATTCCTTTCGATATTACTCTAATAGATGCATGTAGACTTGTGACACTAGTTCTTGGCACACACATTAGTAGATCATTCTTTTGGGATGTATTTATTAAATTATGACCCTTTTTGGTTGTTCAGCTTAAAATTTCCTGAGATATATGTTATTACCGAATGTCATAAATTTACTTTAATTAAATGATGGGAAATGTTTTGGAAAAATGAATGAAACTCACCAGTGGATAAAGGTTGGCTTGCCTGACAACGGCGTTGGGCGCCATCGCGACCTGGGTTAGGATTTGGGTCGTGACAACATGTTATCAGAGCTCTAGGTTCACGTAGGTCTTACAAGTTACGGGCAAACCCAATAAAGTCTTGTGGATCGATACGGAGATGTCTATATTTATCTTCGGGAAGTTATAGGGTGTTAGGAAACCTCTCTTTATTCATCTTCTATCGTGCAGTTGATGGTATACTAAATCTCACTCTTCTATTCTCTCAGAGATGGTGAGTACGCGCACAACCGACATTTCAGACCAGGAAGGGGCCGCTACCCCCGTCATCCGAGGCTGTGGCAAAGGTCGGGGGAGGGAACCAGCCTGAGGTAGGGGACGAGGGCATCCCAGAGCTGTCCCAGTTGTGCCAGCAGTGGGCGCCACCAGCGGATCCAGTAGAGGATCCCATTACTGAGGAGTAGGGCGAGGTGCCCCCAGCAGATCCTGCCCCGTTGGACTTTATGACGGCGCCAGGATTCCAGGAGGTCATGGGCTGTATGATGTGGTTCATGGACACCATGACTCAGGTTGGTTTATTTCCACAGATCCGACCACATCTCAGGTAGGAGGGGGGACACAGACCCCTACTGCCAGGTAGCAGGACATGCAGCAGCAGTCTATCAGACCCCGGGTATACTGCCCGAGGGCAGGGTTCAGCCAGTAGCAGTAGCAGCACCTGAGCCCACACCAGTTGCGGATTGCGATCCGCAGAAGTTATTAGACAGATGGACCAGACTACACCCTCCTTTCTTCGGAGGTAAGCGCCATGAGGATGCTCAGGACTTTATTGATAGGTGCAGGGACAGACTGCACAACATGAGGATACTGGAGTCCCATGGAGTTGACTTTAATACTTTTCAGCTAGAGGGCAGGGCCCGTAGATGGTGGTAGTCCTACATTCTTGGTAGACCGGCAGATTCTCCTCCCTCACTTGGGAGCAGTTCACTCAGTTATTCCTGGACAGATATATCCCTCCCTCTGAGAGGGAAGAGCTACGGTATCAGTTTGAGCAGCTGGAGCAGGGTCAGATGTTAGTGACCGACTACGAGGCGAGGATTTCTGAGCTGTCTCGTCATGCACTCATGATACTTCCTACTGACGTAGAGAGAGTGCAGAGATTTGTAGCCAGGTTACACTCAGGTATTAGGGCCAACATGACCTGAGAGGTGGAGATGGGGACTCCTTACCAGCTTGTGGTAGAGATTGCTCGCAGGATTGAGGGTTATCGATCGAGGGGCAGAGAGCAGGGGCAGCAGGATAAGAGAGCTAGATTTTTTGGGGATTTCAGAGTTGCTCCAGCCAGGGGAAGAGGTCAGTTTGGTAGGGGCCAGCCTAGTAGGCCCCCATATTCAGCACCCCCACCACCTCCTCGAGTTGCTCCCACGAGGCCTTATTTCAGCGCTATGTCGGAGAGTTCTTATCGCCCACTAGCCATTCAGGGTTCCTCCGGCGGGTATTCTGGTCTTCAGGGGTCTTCCAGTCCTTATTTTAGTGCTATGCCAGAGAATTCATACCGTCCTATAGCTATTCAGGGTCCTTCAGGGTAGCAGACCATGGCGTCGAGAGGTTGTTATGAGTGCGGGGATCCATGCCATATTAAGAGGACTTGTGATTCGACCATCAGCAGAGTCATCAGCCTACGGTTCCAACACCGACGGTTCGGCCACCCAGAGGTGGAGGACAGGTTGGTAGAGGTCGTCCTAGAGGTGGAGGCCAGGCAAGGGGAGCCCAGCCAGCTCCTGTCCATTTAGAAGGAGGTCAGTCATCCGACACTCCAGCCAGATTCTATGTTATTCCGGCCAGATCAGATGCAATGGCCTCAAATGCCGTGATCACATGTATTATTTCATTATGCGGTAGAGATGCATCGATATTATTTGATCCAGGGTCCACTTATTCATATGTGCCAGCCTTGTTTGCTCATTTCTTGGATATTCCTCGTGAGTTTTTGGGTACTCCTGTTTATGTGTCCACTCTTGTGTGCGATTCTATACTTGTGGACCGGATTTATCAGTCCAGTGTGGTTACATTTTGTGGGTTCGAGACCAGAGCGGACCTCCTGTTGCTTGATATGGTTAATTTTAAGGTCATCCTGGGCATGAATTGGCTATGTACCTATCATGCCATTCTATATTGCCATGCCAAGACTGTTACTTTGGCCATGCCCGAGTTTCCGGGATTGGAGTGGAGAGGTTCCTCAGTTAACGCAGGTAGTCGGGTTATTTCTTTCCTGAAGGCTCGACGTATGGTCGAGAAGGGTTTTTTGGCTTATCTTTCTTATGTGCGGGACACCACCGCCGAGTCTCCGACGATTGATTCAATGCTGATAGTTCGAGAGTTCGTTGATGTATTCCCTTCAGACCTTCTAGGCATGCCACCGGATCGTGACATTGATTTCTGCATTGACTTAGCTCCAGGCACCCAACCTATCTCTATTCCCCCCTTACCGTATGGCTCCAAAGGAATTGAAAGAACAGCTTGAGGAGTTATTGGCTAAGGGGTTTATCAGACCGAGCGTATCACCGTGGGGTGCTTCAGTGTTATTTGTAAGGAAGAAGGATGGGACTATGCGGATGTGTATTGACTACCGCCATTTGAACAAGGTTACCATCAAGAACAAGTACGCGTTGCCGCATATCGGTGATTTGTTTGACCAGCTGCAGGGTGCTCGGGTGTTCTCTAAGATTGACCTGAGATTGGGGTACCATCAGTTGAATATTCGGGACTCGGATGTCCCGAAGACTCCCTTTCCTATGAGATATGGTCATTATGGGTTCCTAGTAATGTCCTTTGACCTGGCTAATGCTCCAGTGACATTCATGGATTTGATGAACATGGTGTTCAGGCCTTATATTGACTCTTTTGTCATCGTCTTCATCGATGACATTTTGATTTACTCACGTAACCTGGGAGATCACGAGCAGCATTTGAGAGTTATGCTCCAGACCTTGCAAGAACAAAAATTGTACGCTAAGTTCTCCAAGTGTGAGTTTTGGTTGGATTCTGTGGCATTCTTAGGACATGTGGTATCCGTAGAGGGTATCAAGATGGATCCTAGGAAGATTGAGGCAGTTCAGAGTTGGCCACGCCCTACTTCAGCTATAGAGATCAGGAGCTTCTTGGGTCTGGCAGGTTATTATCGCTGATTTGTGGAGGATTTTTCATCCATTGCAGCCCCTCTGACTAGACTGACCCAGAAGAATGCCCTATTTTGATGGTTTGACGAGTGTCAAACGAGCTTTCAAAAGCTCAAGACAACATTGACCTCAACACCAGTTCTAGTGTTGCCTTCCGGTTCAGGGATGTATACAGTTTATTGCGACACTTCATGCATTGGTTTGGGATGTGTGTTGATGCAGGAGGGGCGAATTATTGCATATACTTCACGTCAGTTGAAGGTTCATGAGAAAAATTACCCTGTGCACGACTTGGAGTTGGCGGTGATTGTTCATGCTCTTAAGATTTGGAGACACTACTTGTATGGGGTGCCTTGTGAGGTGTATACGGACCACCACAGCTTGCAACACTTGTTCAAGTAGAGGGATCTTAATTTGAGGTAGCGTAGGTGGCTTGAGTTGCTGAAGGATTATGAAATCACCATTCTTTATCATCCGGGCAAGGCGAACGTGGTTGCAGATGCCTTAAGCAGGAAGGCAGAGAGTATGGGTAGTTTGGCTTTTATTTCAGCAGAGGAGAGACCTATAGCTTTGGACATTCATTCCTTGGCTAATCGCCTGGTGAGGTTGGACCTTTCAGAGCCCAGTCGAGTTCTCGCACATGTGGTGGCTCAGTCTTCATTATTGGGGGAGATCAAGACTCGGCAGTATGATGATCCGCACTTGGTGGCTCTCCGGGAGACAGTGGTACAAAGTGGTGCCAATGAGGTTTTTATTGGCAAGGATGGTGTTCTGAGATTTCAGGGTCGTTTATGTGTCCCCAGTATTGATGGCCTGAGAGAGAGGATTCTAGAGGAGGCTCATAGTTCACGGTATTCTATTCATCCTGGTGCTATGAAGATGTATCGTGACTTGAGGTAGCATTTCTGGTGGAAGCGGATGAAGAAAGACATAGTGGAGTATGTGGCTAAGTGTTTAAATTGCCAGCAGGTTAAGTATGAGCACCAGAGGCCAGGAGGCCTACTTCATTAGATGCTTATACCGGAGTGGAAATGGGAGCACATCACTATGGACTTCATAGTTGGATTGCCTCGGACGTTGCGGAAGGTCGATGTGGTTTGGGTTATTGTGGACAGGTTAACCAAGTCGGCACATTTCATTCCAGTAGCTACTACTTATACTTCAGAGAGGTTGGCCTAGATCTACATTCGGGAGATAGTTCGGTTGCACGGTGTGCATGTGTCCATTATATTAGATCGAGGTCCTCATTTTACCTCGCACTTTTGGAGAGCAATACACAGCGAATTAGGCACCCGGGTAGAGCTCAGCACATCATTCCACCCTCAGACCGACGGGCAGCCGGAGCGGATAACTTAGATATTAGAGGGCATGCTCAGAGCATGTGCGATTGACTTTGGAGGGCAGTGGAACCAGCTCTTGCCCTTGGCCGAGTTTGCTTATAATAACAGTTATCAGTCCAACATTGACATGGCTCCATTGGAGGCTTTGTAATCGGCGATGTCGTTCTCGCTTCGGGTAGTTTGAGCCTGGCGAGGCTAAGCTATATGGCATCGATCTGGTGAAGGATGATTTGGAGAAGGTGAAGTTGATTCAGGAGAGACTTCGCACAACACAGTCCAGACAGAAGAGTTACGCAGATCAGAAGGCGCGTGATGTATCATTTATGGAGGGCGAGAAGGTCATGTTGAAGGTCTTGCCGATGAAGGGTATTATGAGGTTTGGGAAGAAGGACAAGTTGAACCCAAGGTTTATAGGCCCATTTGAGGTGTTGAGACGAGTTGGGGAGGTTGCTTATGAGCTTTCTTTACCTCCCAGTTTATCAGGGGTTCATCCGGTCTTTCATGTGTCCATGCTCCGGAGATACCACTCTGACATCACTCACGTGGTTGATTTCAGCACCATTCAGCTAGATGAGAGGTTGGGTTACGAGGAGGAGCCAGTTGCTATCATTGACAGGCAGGATTGCCAGTTGAGGTCCAAGAGGGTTTCCACCGTAAATGTCCAATGAAGGGGACAACCAGTTGAGGAGGCGACTTGGTAGTCCGAGGAGGACATGCGGAGCAGATATCCACACTTATTCAGCACTCCAGGTATGATTCTAGACCCGTTCGAGGGTGAACGTTTGTTTAAGAGGTGGAGAATATAACGACCCGACCGGTCGTTTTGTGTTATAGGACCCCGTGCCCCTAAATGAGACTTCTTGTAGTTTCTTTTACTGATTTATGACTTCGGGGGACGGGTGGTTTGAGGTTTGGAGGAGTTTGGAGTGGTATAGGAACACTTAGTTCCTTAAGGTTGGCCTTAAAGGCCAAGTTTGATTTCGGTCAATATTTTATGTAAATGACCTTGGAATCGAGATTCAAAGGTTCTGGTAGGTTCGTATGATGATTTCGGACTTGGGCGTGTGTTCGGAACGGGTTTTGGATGACCCGGGAGCGTTTCGGCGCCAAATAGTGAAATAAGAATTTCCTTAAGTTCAAATTGAGGTTTTGGAACGTGTTTTTGTGTTATCGAGGTCCAAACGGAATTCTGATACCGAGAATAGTTCTGTTATGTCATTTATGACTTGCTCGCAGAATTTGGTGTCATTCTGAGTAGTATAGGTACGTTTTGGCGTGTTGAAAGTGAATTCAAGAACTCAAAGTTCTTAAGTTTGATCCAATAGGTTTTGAGTATGATTTTTAGATTTATCGTTGTTTTGGACGTTCCGAAGGCTCGAGCGAGTCTGTATTATGATTTAGGACTTGTTAGTATATTTGGACGGGGTCTCGGGTGGGCCCGGATGCCATTCGGGCATCGTGCGAGGCAAAAACCAGCCTTAAAAGACTGCTGGTGCACCAGGTCTGGTGCGACCGCATATGCGGAGGTATAGCCGCAGGTGTGAGACCGCTTTTGCGGTCCCAGCCTCGCAGGTGTGACTCCAGGGGATGTTACCAGTTCCGCAGGTGCGGATCATTTTCCGCATAAGCGAAGCCGCAGGTACGGTCTCCGCTCCGCAGATGCGACCACTGACCCCCTCCCTCTTTTCCGCAGATGCGAGATTCCCCTCGCAGACGCGAGACCGCAGGTGCGGTCCTCCGTTCCGTAGATGTGACCACTTACCCCCTCCCTCTTTTCCACATATGTGAGATTCCCCTCACAGATGCGAGACCGCAGGTGCGGTCCTCGAGCTGCAGGTGCGAAAAACCTGTAGGCAGTGATGTCGTCTTAAATGCGAGACTTAGCCATTTTTGAACCACTTTTCATCATTTTGGACGATTTGGAGAGCTGGTGAAGGAGGGATTCGACCTAGAAATTGTAAGGTAAGTAATTCCTACCATGAAGTGAGTATAATACTTGAATTCTTGGGTAGATTAACACATTAAATTTGTAGAAATCATGGGAATAGAGTAAAACCTAGGGTTTTGATAAAAATGAGATTTTACCAAGAAATTGATTATGAAATCATACAAAAACTGTATAATATTGATCCTTAGGCTATGGATAAGTGTTTCCTCCAAAAAATTTCAGAATTCGAGCATGTGGGCCCGGGGGTGTATTTTAGAATTTTCCAATTTGGGTTGAAATGACCATTTAAGTAGGAGAATTATGAACTTTTGAGCATAGATTGACTTGTTAATGTGATGTTTGGTTAGCTTTGAGTTCTTGTACGACGAATTTGGAGTTTCGGGCGCGTTCTTGACTCGGAAAGTAAGCTTAACACGAGGTAAGTCTCCTTTCTAACCTTGTAAGAGGGTTGTCTTCATAGGTGAATAAAAATAATTCCATGTTATTATTTGTGGGGGATACGCACACACGAAGTGACGAGAGTCCGTGCGTAGCTACTATTATGTTATGTCGGGGATTTAGGATTCACAAGCATGCTTTATGCGCCGTAACTATAATCTTAAATGTTAATTTAGGTTGCCAAATATCCTTGAATTGTTAAGTGAGCATCTAGGAGGTTACATTCTGAAATTTATATTATTGAAACCTTCTCTGTAAGTGTATTCTCGACTGAATTTTTTGATTTTCTATTAATTATGTGTATATATACGGGAACCCGCGTCGCATGTATGATTCGCGAGCGGGGTAGCCCTACTATTATGTCAACCGCGTCGCATGTTCGATTCGTGAGCGGTGTAATAGATGCATATATGGTTCGAGCCGTTCGACCCTTCGGCAGTGCACATTTATTTTCGCATTGTGTCAGCCGTATGTTCGCGGCATGTTATGTGTTTGTTAGATGTTGGGTGTTCTGTGATTATGTATCTGTTAAATACCATGAAGAATGAAAACTAGGTAATTTGTATGGTAGAGAACTTGGCACATAAAGGTATTTGTAAAGGATATTTGATGTTCATGTCTTCATTATTATTCATGATTGCCATCCCTGTTTAGCCTTAGTTCTAAACATATTTTTTTGACCCTAGTAAGTGTCACGTCGACCTCTCGTCAGTACTTCTTCGATATTAGGCGGGATACTTACTGGGTACATATTGTTTATGTACTCATGCTACGCTCTGTATTTAATTGTACAGGTTCTGAGGCAGTTGCATTTGGGTACCAGTCCGTAGCTCGTTCCTATTTATACCTGGTCGAGGCTTCACGGTGAGCTGCTTCACTTGGCGACTTCCAGCAGCGCTTTGGAGCTTTTCTTTTGCTAATTCTGCCTATATTTTTCTCAGACAGTAGGACAGACTTTTATTCCTTTCGGTATTACTCTACTAGATGCATGTAGACTTGTGGCACTAGTTCCTGGCACACACATTAGTAAGCCATTCTTTTGGGATGTATTTATTAAATTATGAAGCTTTTTGGTTTTTCAGCTTAAAATTTCCTAAAATATATGGTATTACTGAATGTCATAAATTTACTCTAATTACATGATGGGAAATATTTTGGAAAAATGAATGAAACTCACCAGTGAATAAAGGTTGGCTTGCCTGACAACGGCGTTGGGCGCCATCGCGGCCTGGATTAGGATTTGGGTCGTGACAATTACATTACGATTGATTTTATCATTTCTTTTGTCTTTAACTATATAATTATATTGTCTAGTTTAACTATATTTTGCTAATTAAGAGTATTTTATAATTTGTCGTAGTACTAAATGATTTTATAATATAGTATAACTAGGTGAAGATATATCATTTTATACCTTTGGATGAAAAAAAAATGTAATTTCTCTCTAATATTTGACACCTTGCTTTTTAAGATTAAAATTAAATAAACTTTTACTAATATTTTGCTTGTTAGATAGAATAGATTTGTAACTAATAATAATGTTCATATCGTTAAAGAATATGTAAATTCACTTTTTTTTTTAAAAATAATCAAGTCAAATTTTAGCTCTGAAAATTGGTCAAATGGATTAATTATAAGTGAAGAGTGTCGGACAAATTGATATAAAGAAATTATTATATATTAGAGAGAATATTGTGTTTTGACGGTTAGAAATCTCAATTGGTTGACAGTAGAGGAAAATGCAATTATCAAATTACTCTTTTCTAGGGGTACCCCGCATCTCGGTCTAGCTTTACTATCGTAAATATTGCATCATTTTTCTATTTGGTCGCCCCAATTTAATTTATACTTATTTTAATTTTTTTAAAATTTATATCCACTATTTAAACAACTTCACGCCTTTTTCTCCTCCTCCTCCTCCTCCTCCTTCTTCTTCTTCTTCTTCTTCGGGAAAGAATAATTTTACATGGTGTTTGTGAACATATTTTAAGGTAGTTTACGATGATTTACAATGGTGAGCTATTATGAAGCTTTATTTTTTACTATTGCTTAGGTTTTTTTTTTTCTTAATTGCAAAATAGGTTTGTTAGATTTATTGTTGTTTTGATAAATTGACGATTGAGGTTTGTTCTTCATGATATTTGGAGGTTATGTTTCAATTTTGAGCTCATTTGGAATAGATTTAAGTATTAAATCGTATATTGAATTATTAAAATTCGAAATAAAAATTTTTATTTCTGGGTAATTTGAACTTCAGGCGTATTCGATAAGTGCATGATTGGTTACACTTAAGATCATTTGGCCTTAAGTGCATCTGAAGTGCAATTTTTCACTTCAGACTTATTGGCCTTAAGTGTAGGAGACCGTGCACTTCAGACCTTTTGGCCTTAAGTGCATCTGAGGTACAATTTTTCACTTCAGACTATAACCATTGTTTGCACTTCAAACCTATCTGGCCTTAAGTGCACCTAAAGTGCAACTTTTTAACAAATTTTTTTAACTTCAGACCCGATAAGCCTGAAGTTGATCGTAAAGTGAGTAGGCTTGTAATTTTTTTTGCAAAGTCGGTATAGGTTCAATTGTGAGGAGTGCTTATCTGGCGGATCGGGAGGATAATTATGCTTAACAGTTCGGCTTATCAGTTATCGGATTATAAATGTAGTAATCCGCAAGTTATCCAATAAAACAATGGGCGGATTGGTATCAGATTAATGATTATCAAATTGTTATTGGACTGTTTATCGGCTAAACCAAATAATTTTTTTTGAACAATCAATACCAAACGAGTGAAGAATAAAAATAGAAAGTCTACCTTGACTCTACTATCTAGCGATAAAGTATACCGTTTCGAGGAAAGATTCTCCCTTGAATCCATCGAGAGATTGCGATTTGCTTTTTGCTCTTATATCATTCGATCCATCAAACATATGTAATGAATAATCAAGGTTGTAGCAAGATGGGTAAGAATAACTTAATCGGCATTTCTGGCTAATCTTGCAATTATAGCCACATTATCCACCAAGTAGAACCATTCTCAGCCTTGAAATTTTAGAAACTTGTCTGCCTTGCAGTCCAAAATTTCATTCTATAGACACAAAAAGATAGACGCACAAGCTCAAAACAACCTCTGATAATCAAGTCTCAACTGTGGTCAGGTTTTGCAAGAAGCTTTCGGGTAGAAGTTCGTTTGAAAGATTATACATTTGTAATCCAATTGTTGACAATCATCAATCACAAGCCTCCAAAATGGAGCCAGTGTCGGGGGTACGATTCATCTTTATGGGCTCTGAATTTTAAAACGACGACTTGAGTACTACTGAATGGGTTCTAAATTGAAATCCAAGTCAACCCATAGAGCTTAAATTAGTCATAAGCAAAACAAACAAGACAAAGATATAAGTATTAGAAAATCCAAAGATAAGGTTTATAATTAAAAATTGGTAACATAGTCTGCAATATAATCTTCTATTTATATGGATACAAGCTGAGCTAGAGAGTTGATAAATTCTCCCTTTCAGGTTTACACCTTATATTCGCAAAACCCCTAAAAACTTTCAAAATTCCTTTAAAAGTTACAACTCCAACCAAATTTTGATCCTCATCAATGACCCAAATGGAACTCGCACGATGTGCAAGTGCTTGAATCAGCACAGCCACCAATGAACTACAGGGATAACACGTTATCGCCTCTGATCTTCTTGCTGATGAATATCGTCCTGATCCGTTTCTACTCGACCCCGACTCATCATCAGAAGAACAACTAGAAGCTGAAGATGATGTCGACGACACTGAAAACTCTTCGTCCATCAGTTCTAGCATCAGGCCGAGTTTTTTCTCTTGTAACCTCATTTTCACCAATTCAACCAAGTCCTCTGGAGGACCGCCATAATCAATGTACGCCATAAGATCACCAGCTGAAAGAGTCGTGATTGCTGCTGCATCAGATTCATCGCAGTAGGCAAGAGTGGAGGGAGAGATTTCCCCGATTAGTCTGTTGTCATCATCGACAACTGCAACTGCTGTTTGTTCAATATGTGCTAGAGCGATCGAATCCAAAGCAGAGATTGCAGGGTCATGGTAACGAACAGTCAAGATGTTGTGATCAATGATGTTGAGCGATTCAATTGAAAAAGTTGGCAGAGGGGAGAAGACTCCAATGGAATTGAGAAGGAAGCGAACAATGTCTTCCTGTGTGAGCCAACAGTATTCAAATCCATTATGATGTATGGATTTCAGAGAGGAAGATTTACTCAAAGGCTTTCTCCTTGAATTTGTGTAGTTGTGAATCGGTATAACCAGGTTCTGAGTACCTTCAAGAATGTGATCTATTGCTTCCAGCAAGCTGAACAAACAATACAGAAATTTCAGAAGACTACCAATAACAAAAAAGCGCAGTGCGGTGCACAAGGCATCCCGCATTCATGCAGGGTCCGGGAAGGGCCACACCTCAAGAGGTGTGGTGTAGACAGTCTACCCTAATATAAGCATTAGTGGCTGCTTCCACGGCTCGAACCCCTGACCTGTAGGTCACAAGGAGACAACTTTACTGTTGTTCTCATGCTCCTCTTCAGACTTCCAATAACAACTCACTACAATAAATCAATCAACATATTACACGTCAAGCTCAAGCTAGTTGGATCGGCTATAAATCCTTTATTTGAATGCCTTGTATCAACACTGCTCCACTCAAACCCATTTCATCTCAATTTTAAATAATTTGTCTTTTGAAACAAATCATGGGTTCCCTAAAAGTAAGCAGGGGTTTCTATTTGTCACAGGTTGTACTATTGTCTTGCACAGTTGTTCTATTTTCTTGTCCAAGATACCTTTTGTTTTGTTTGTGAAAGCAAAAGAATAATCAAAATAAGAACAAACTCTCTCATGATAATCTTCAAATCAATTCCCAAAACCAAATACAATTAAAAACATAATATAAGCAGACGTTTTCTAGTCCAGACCCATCCAGCAGTTCTTCAAATCTCACGCTAATCCCGACACTGTTATACAAGTATCTAACGCGCCTAAACCCTATGCCCAGTTAGTTGGTATTGCCTAAAAAATAATGTTCCTCAATGTATCAATCAAAATTTAAAAAGACGTGCGAGCGCAAACACTTATCCGCATGTGGTACTTACACCAAATCAATCAATAACCTTTGCAGTTGTAAATTAAAGTGAGAATACATGTCATTTAACCATGGTTTAGTGATAAATTTGCGTAAGAAAGACACGTGTAATTGATTGATTTGATGTAAATATCAGATGCTTTCCTAAGAGAGCCTCAAAAGTTGGTTGCCTCTCATGTGCCAAAGGATATTCATCTAAACTACATATCTAAACCAGGAAAAGGCAAAAGACAGCAGATCAAACAAATAACAACCAATTGATGCTGCAAAAAATGAACCTGTAGCTGATTTTTTAAGGAAAGAGGCAAGAAAATGTCACGTTGATATACCGATTGAAAGTTTTCCACTTGATGAAAAAACTGTGATTTGTGAGCTAAAAATTGTTCCTTTTCAGCAAAGTCTTTAGCACTGTTATTTTGGAAACTTGTGCATGCATTCTCCATATTTATATTAGCTTTCCTCAGTGGAATACTAAGTCATACGTTCAAGCATCAAGAATTCCAAATTTCAGAGTCCTTAATCTTTCTATCATACATTTGGAACCACAAAAAAAGAAAAGAAAAGTTCTAAATTCCCTCTGCCACAAAATTTCAGAATAAAGGATGAAGACTGCACATGTTCTTAATAAGAAGTTTTTTAAAAAAAACAGTAAACTAAAAAACGAGCTAAGAAAAAGCGATTCTCAGAAGAGAAAAAATTAAAAGCAATTAGCAGCAGTAAACATAGTCAAATCCTACTAAATTGAGTTAAAGAGTACATGACATGAGACAATTCAACCAGGTCGAAGAAAAGTGAATTCTTCAACTAACTTAACTTGCATGTGATTTTGGTCGTGACTCTTCACAACTTCAAAGTTTTTGAACAAAATGTAGATATTCACTTCAACGACAACAACAAACTCATTATATTTTCTAATTAAAAGTATTTAAGAAATACTCTTTCCGTTTATGTGACACTATTTCTATAGTCCGCTACAAAAATGACCCTTTTTCTAAATTGATAAATAATTTAACTAAACTTCTAATTTTATCCTTAACGAGAAACTTTAACATGATGGCATATTTGCGATGCAAGTTTCAAAAATCTTTTATTTCTTTCTCAACTCCATCACACTGTCGCGAGTAAAGGGCAACTCAGTGCACAAAACATCCCGCATTCATGCCGGGTTTGGATAAGGGTCGCACCTCAAAGAAGTGTAATGTAGGTAGCCTATCTAATGGAAGCATTCTATGACCTGGACCGGTGACCTATGTGGCGATTATTTGATATATTAAAACAATATTTGGCTCTCCAACTAATAACAAAATATAAATTAAATGACAGGATTCCAGGTTTTAAAAAAATCACAAACCTTGAATTGGACTCCAAATGCTTCACAATTGAATCCGCTTTAGCCAAAATCTTAGATACAGGAATCTCAAGTACCTTAGAAGAATCAATTGAAATTTCCTGTTTACATAAATAGCAAATCACATCCACCATTGAAACCTTCCCTATACAGCGGCATTCAACAGAATAATCATCTTCTTCTAGAACCTTCCATACGCTTACATAAGTCTCACCGGTTCTCTTCAAAACCGCTATCGCCTCCGCTAACGTGGCGTTCGCCGGAATTATAGGCCGTAATGCCGGTTTTCCAAGGCATAAATCCGATACCTCCCGATTTAGAAAACTTACTGCCATGCAAAATATGAGAATAAAAGGGATATAAATAATAGAAAGGACAAAAAAAGGGATAGAAGAAGAAATTGAGGGGTAAAATGGAGAATTTGACTTGCCGGAACAACCGTGTAAGGGAAGATCCGGTGGTCGTCGAAGGAATGACGACGACTGAGGAAGATGGCGGGGGAAGATTGAAGATATTTATAGGCGGGGAGATTTACCGGAATAGCCGGTGTCCGGTAAAGGGGTGAGCTTTTTTCCACTGGTTTCCTATTTCTGGATTGTGGGGCCCGGGTGGATCCAAGTGGTTATGTTTTTTTGGACTTGGATTTGTCTTAGGAGTGTGCAATTACATTAAGGATTTTTTTAAAGTTAAATAAGATGTATTTATAATAGAAAATCTATAATTATAGTACATTTTAAATAGTTATAATAGATTGTAAAAAAAAAAAAACATGTTATTACATACTCCATTATATTTGGGTTATCATATCTGGTCTATTATAAAGAGTTAATTACTCTCTTTAGTTTCGATCGGCACAAAAGGCATAACGATTTTGGCACGGGCCCGAAGAGAATTTTGGTGAAATAGACATGTCTATGAAGATGCGTACTACCTGCACCTGGACATAAATTTAGTTTATATACCGGTGTTTGATTTATTGACTGGATACGCAATTTGAAAGCTTTTTTTTAAAGAATTTGTAGCCTTAAATATGACATGAAATTTATGCTATTATAAAAACATGTTGTTAAAGGAAAGGAAAATATAAAAATATATCTTTTTAACGGATTAATAAATAAATATTATTATATAAAATAGAAAAAGAGGCTATAGAGGCAACAGATATTGTAAGTCCAGTGTGTAAAATACTTAGACACTATCTATAAGAGATTAATCTCTTAAATTTATTCGAGGATTATATGTGTGTGTATATATATATATATATATATATATATATATATTATAGTTTAATAATTAGTTATAACAAGTATTTGTGTAATTTTTTAAATAATTAAATTGCATTTAAGTATCCTTTGTAATTGCATGTCATTAGTTATGCAAGTATATTCACATTCAAGTATGTGCGTTATTTTTTATATCGTGTGTAAAAGCTAAATTCATTAGTTAACTACTAGCTAATTAGGGTTAAGTGTTTATAATAACTTGCAATTTAGCATAACGTATGAATGAAAATGGATACTGGGCAGGGTGTCTGAACTTTGAACGTACAACTGAAAAATAATTAACAGAAACAGAAACTTAAATTTAATTAAATGATATTAATATTGGTGTCAATATCTCCTATTGAACTTATTTTATAAGTGGAATTGTGATAATGAATCGACAATGCTGCTAATTTTCCATCATTTTTTCTTCACTTCAATTAGACGTTGGCAATTTAATTAATTATTTTTATAGAACACCTTTTTAAAAACTTTGACTATTCATCTTGATTCCATTCGTGAGTCTCAGCATCATTCATTTCAATTGATTATTAATTGTTTATAGTGAATTAAAGTTATTCCTCAATCTATTAATGAAGGTTATAACTAAGAAATGTCGAAAAGCAATATATATTGAGTCAAACTTTTCTATAACAGCTATTCTTGATAACAACACTTTATTATAACTGTTAAGTTTTCTTTGAAATCAAATTTTTTATGTTATGATAATAGATATTCTTTATAATTAGGGGTGAACAAATCGTATCGGAAAACCGCACCAAACAGAAAAACCAAACCAAACCGATTAAAAAATCCGACTAGGTTTGGTTTGACTTGATTTGGTATTGAGTAAAAAAAATCCGAACCAAACCGACGTATAAATATATAATTTTTATATATATTTTTAAGACTTTATATTGAATTTTCTTTTAAAAATATTGAATATTTGGGATTCTCTCATGTGTTAACCTTAAAAGCATACATTAACGAAAATTATTGTTAGACGACTAAGAAAATAACTATCACGTAGTACTAAAAAAATTCTCCCATTAAAATATTTTAATAGATCATATGTTTGTCATTTTTTTCAATATTTATTGAACATATATCACTTATCAAAACTTTATCTATAACTTTAATAAATAAGATTGGAATAATATTCATGTAATAAAAAAAATCAAAAACCCGAAAAAACCGAACCAATTCAAACCAATATAGTTGGTTTGGTTTGGTTTTGATAAAAACCGAACCAACCCGATTCATGAATACTCTTATTTATAGTATTACTTCACCATAACGGCCAAATAATATAGAAATAAACGAGACTGTTATAGAAAATTTAATTTTGACTCGTATTAGTTAAAACCCCCCAACTATAATTTTTTTAATTGATCCTATGGAATGACATGCCAACCCAAATATATCATTTTTTATAGAGGTCATGGTTATGGAGTATAGTTTTTTTTTAACCAATTCGGTGGGTTTTTGTTCTACAACAAACACTTTTTAGTAGTAAAAAATTCTCGACAAAATGACATAATCCCAAATTATTTTTCAAATAATTGCTAAAAATAGAAAACCGCGTGAGAGACCATATGGATGTTAGTAAAATATTTCTATTATTTGGTACCCAAAAATTTTATGTAACAACCTTCTTTTCTATATATTTATCTTCTTAAGAATTATATCGAAGGAGTTAAATTTTAGATGAGACGGTCATAATGACTAAATACGCGCGATTATTTACTAAAAAATATAGGTTTTCACAAAGTTATAAGACCGTGTATGACGGTTGACGTTTTCCCGTACCAACAAAATTTAAGAAAGTTAGTGACCTAATGACAAGAGAGCAGGCTATTATTTTTGAGTTCTAGTTCCACACCAATCTGTCAATAAACTAATTAAAAATTTTTGGCTTGCACGTGAAAAAGTTTACTATAATAAATAATACACCCAATTTATCTCTCAACCAACACACCCATCAAATTTTGGGAAAATAATATTGTATAGCTGCTCTCAAAATAATAATCGAAAAAATATATATACATTCTTTATGTTATAGACAAATTTTATTCACTTTTTCGGCTACCGAATTTAAATAGTTTCTGGCGCTAGCTAGCTAAAAGTGATAATACCCCGTCAAATTTTTTGTGCAATTATAGTATGATACGCACTAATGTTCTTATGTAACGTATGTCAAGTCTTAAAATGATTTGTTCTTTTTCATATATATATATTTTCCTTACAAATCTTATATCCACTTCGAATGCCCGTGCTATATTGTTCACTTGAAACTATTCATGCACCAAAAAAAATTATGTTAATTTATTGCAATTGGTCGAAAGATATCCGTCTTTTAATATTCTTTTTTATTTTACAATTGGCGTTTTAAAAGATGAAATTTGGGATTTAGTATAAAAGATGTAAAAGGTCCTACCGGGAGTCGAACCCAGGTCGCTGGATTCAAAGTCCAGAGTGCTAACCACTACACCATAGAACCATTAAGAACAAAGAAATTGTTGGAGACTTTTCCGAAAAATATCAATATATATAAATTCAAGAAATCTGATTTTTGTCAGAGTTTGCTACACAAGGAAAAAGGTGCTTCACTTTTTGAAAAGGAAAATTAGAAATACTTATCACTAATTGTAAAAAAAATCCATCTTTTTCTTTCTTAGACAACAACAAAAAATCTGACGCAAAAACTTCACACTTTTCATGCCAAAAAAAGAAGAAGAAAAACTCAGAAGAAATAAAGAGCATATTTATTAAGCAGAGCTCGTCTAACAACAATAACAAGTCCAATATAATCCTACATGTGAGAAAGAGAATGTGTACGCAGTTCTATCCATTACGTTGTAAAGGTAGAGAGATTGTTTTTGATAGACCTGTTGGGAATATTCACTGTATATGTGATAAACGTGGACCACTAAGTTATGGTTAAATCAACAAGAAAAAATGCAGCAAAAATGACACCAAGATTTTTACGTGGAAAACCCTTCTAAATAAGGGAAAGAACCATGACTCTGAGAGGAGCAACTGACATCACTATAGTAAGGAATTTATATCGTGTAGTAACGAATACAAATACTCCAATGAACACTACAACACTCAAAAGAAATAACCCTCTTTTGATATTCTCACTTCACTACAATATCGCTCACTCTCTATTTTCCTCACAGACTATTTTCTTATACTCTGTCTGTGAAACCTCACTCTTTGTTTCTCTCTTTTTGTTGGTGTGATGAAATGAGAGCAGAAACTCTCCTTTTATAGGTGGAACCTCACTCTCACATAGGGGTGTGCATTCGAATCGGTTTATCGATAAATCGAATCGATTATTTGTTATTGATTTATCGATTTCGATTCCGAAATTTTTTTTATCGAGTTATCGATTTCGATTTTGTCTACTTCGCTTATCGATTTATCGATATATCGATAAGAATTTTTTTTTTTGGCCATGGTTTCCTTTACCCTAACTTATTATTTCCATTTTCCTCTACCCTTACTATTTTCTAATTTCCCCTATCCTATCATTTCCTTTTCTCTTCACGACTTCACGCTGTTTCTGCCTCAATATTTTCCTCTACGGCCCTACCCTCCTGCCCCTTTAGAGTTGAACTGCTGAAGCCTCAAATTTTCTTCACTCAAAATTCCTCCTTTCTCGGTTTCTTCCACAGATCTGGCAATTCTCTATCTCCAAATGGGTTCTCTCAGTAAGTTGATTGTAATTTGGTAGAAGTTCTTTTGGTTAGTTAGGTAAGGAGCTGAAGAATAATTAGTCTGCCTGAATTAAATCAGTTAATCGTATTATCATTTGGTATGATACAGTAGTGATTAGTCATCTATCTCTATTAGCTATCCACTATTTATATATGTTTTACACATAGTATACATATATTAAGTAAGGGTACTAAACATGACAACATCGCTTAGAGCTAGCAAATTTTCTTATTGGTGGAATCCCGCAAATTTTCTTATTGGTGTAATCGATAACCGAATCGATAAGCCCCAAAAATCGATAAACCGAAATCAAAAAAATCAAAAACTTATTGGAACGATAACGATAAGCATACGTACAAATTGATAATCGATAAGTAATTATCGATAAAGGTCAAAATCGAATCGATAAATCGAATGCACACCTCTACTCTCACACGCCTGCTATATTTGACATTTTTCTCTTCTGCAGATTTGCTATGCCTACCAATCTTGACATTTTTCCCTTTCATTTATGTTGACAATTCAAGAATTGGGGTGGCTACCAATGTCTTTCCTTAAATCATGGGATGGACCCCACAATCTCCCCCTCCAGTCCCATTCACCTGAAGGAGGTAACACCGGAGTTTCTAGTATGAGTGCATGTCGACAAGTTCTTTGCATAGATTGAACTTGTCTCTTGGTACCACCTTGTTCAGCATATCCGAAGGATTCTCACTTGTATGGATCTTCTTGATCTGCATAGATCCATCCTCTATCCTTTCTCGAATCCAGTGATATCTCACATCGATATGCTTCGTCCTTCATGATACATGGTATTTTTGCTCAAGTCTATTGCACTTTGGCTGTCACAATAGACGACATACACCTTCTGATGCAATCCAAGATCTTGTAGGAACCGTTTCAACCATATTATCTCCTTGCCAGCTTCAGTAATGGCAATATACTCCGCTTCAATTGTAGAGAGTGCGACACACTTCTGCAACCTCGACTGCCACGATATAGCTCCCCCTGAAAATGTGAACAGGTATCCTGTAGTAGATTTACGATTATCAAGATCACCTTCCATATTAGCATCCGTGTAGCCCTTCAAGATTGGATCAGATCTTCCAAAACACAAGCAATCTCCTACAGTACCTCTTAGGTACCTGAGTAGCCACTTGACTTCTTCCCAATGTTCTTTTCCAGGATTTTCAAGGAACCTACTAACAACATCAACTGCATGAGCAATATTAGGTCTGGTACATACCATTGCATACATCAAGCTTCCGACGGCAGAGGAATAAGGAATCTTAGCCATTCTCTCTTTTTCCTCCGATGTTGTAGGACACATATTCTTGCTCAACTTCAGATGACCAGGAAGGGGTGTGCGAACCACCTTAGCATTTTTCATATTGAACCGCTCCAGTACACGTTCTATTTCTCCTGTGACAAGTAAAGATTCCTTTCCTTTCTCGAACGAGTAATTCTCATGCCCAAAATCTGTTTAGCATGACCCAAGTCTTTCATTGCAAAACTCTTATTTAACTGTTTCTTCAACTCGTCAATCTTGGAAGCATTCCTGCCCACAATCAACATATCATCCACATATAGCAAGAGGATGATAAAGTCATCATCAGAAAATCTTTGTACAAACACACAGTGATCTGAAGAAGTCTTCTTGTAGCCTTGCTCCCACATAACAGACTCAAACTTCTTATACCATTGTCTGGGATCTTGCTTCAATCCATATAGACTCTTATTAAGTTTGCATACAAGATTTTCTTTACCTTTTACCTTGAAGCCCTCAGGTTGTTCCATATAGATCTCCTCTTCTAAGTCACTGTGAAGAAAATCAGTCTTCACATCCATCTGCTCAATCTCCAAATCAAGACTGGCAGTCAAACTAAGAACTGTCCGAATGGAGGACATTTTCACGACATGAGAAAATATTTCGTCAAAGCCAATACCTTTCCTTTGACCAAATACCTTGACAACCAATCTAGCTTTGTATCTGGGCTTCAAACTATGTTCTTCAGCTTTAACTTTGAACACACACTTGTTCTTCAAAGCTCTCATGCCCTTAGGCAATTTCACCAACTCATAAGTATGGTTCTCATGCAGAGATTTCATCTCATATTACATGGCTTCAATCCATTGATCCTTGTGCTCATCTTCTATGGCCTCCGCATAAAATTCAGGTTCTCCCCCATCTATGAGTAATACATACTCATTTGGTGAATAGCGGGAGGAAGGAGTACGAGGTCTAGAAGACCTCCTGAGTGGAATATCTTACTCGTCCACAGCTTCGTGAGTAGGAGCATTTACCTCATCAGCATTAGCATTGTTATGACCATCAAAATCAATATGCTGATCTGGAATATGGTTCTGGGCATCACCATCATCATTAATCCCATTAACTTCATCCGCATTTGTATGAGGAATTTGATCAAGATTAACTAAACCTTTAGAACTTTGAGTTTTTAGCTTCTCCGCTTTGTTAATATCTTTAATGGTTTGATGCTCCATGAAGATAACATCACGGCTTCTCACGACCTTCTTCTCAATTGGGTCATATAGCCTGTAACCAAACTCATCAAGGCCATAACCAATGAAGATGCACTGCCTTGTCTTAGCATTTAATTTTGACCTCTCATCTTTAGGCACATGTACAAAAGCTTTGTAACCAAACACTTTCAAGTGGTCATAGGAAATATCCTTGCCATACCAAACTCTGTTTGGAGCATCACTTTGCAAAGCAACCACAAGAGATAGATTAATAACATGTGCGGCGGTCAACAAAGCTTCACTCCAGAAGGAGTTCAGCAACTTTGCTTCAGAAAGCAAGCATCTGACTCTTTCCATCAAGGTCCTGTTCATCCTTTCTGCTAGACCATTAAGCTGAGGAGTCTTAGGAGGAGTCTTCTGGTGTCTGATACCCTGTTGCTTGCAGTATTCGTCAAACGGTCCACAATATTCACCACCGTTATCCGTACGAATAAATTTCAGCTTCTTTCTAGTTTCTCTTTCAACTGAAGTCTGAAACTGCTTAAAGACGCCCAACACTTGGTCCTTAGTCTTCAATGTGTATACCCAAAGTTTTCTTGAGCAATCATCAATAAAGGTAGCAAAATAAAGTGCACCACCCAAAGTCCTTGTCTTTGTTGGACCACATAAATCTGAATGCACCAACTCAAGCAACTCTGTCTTTCTTGAAGGAGGATGAGACTGAAAGGAAACTCTTTTTTGTTTTCCAGCCAAGCAGTGCTCACATTTTTCTAATTTTGCACTTTCAAAATTTGACAACAATTCCTTCTTGGCCAAAACATTTAGTCATTTCTCGCTAATGTGGCTAAGCCTCTTATGCCATAAAGTTGAAGAGTTATTGCTCTCAACGACATTCACCATATCAACACAGGTAGAAGCCGTAGTCCAGTATAGACCACGGGGTTTTTCCCCACGATCCACAATCATGGAACCCTTAGTGAGCTTCCATTTTCCAGCACCATTGGTACTGTCATATCCCTCATCATCCAAAACACCAACAGAGATCAAGTGCAAACGAACATCAGGGGCATGTTTTACATTGTTTAAAACTAGTTTAGTTCCAATACTAGTTTCCAAACAAATTGTTCCAACACCATCCACCCTAGATACAGTCTCGTTACCCATAATCAAAGTTCCAAAGTCACCCTGAGTATAGGATGAGAAAAATTCCTTCCTTGATGTCACATGAGATGCGGCACCACTGACCACAACCCAGATTGACGCATCACCAGCAATATTTATCAGATCCGCATCAAGGACGGTAACAAGATCTTCTGTAGTGACAGTGGCCACACGATTAACATCTTCTTTCTGTTCTTCCTTGTCTCTATTCTCCTTTTTCAAAATCCGGCAGAACTTCTTTGTGTGCCCTTTCTTCCCGCAACAATAGCACTCAATATCTTTAAGTCTGCTTCTACATTTGCTTCTATTATGTTCTCTATTTTGAGAACTCCAGTTCTTGCTTCTCCCTCTAGAGTCAGTCACCAAGACATCTGATGAGGTGGAACCTTGAGATTTTCTTCCCATCTCTTCATTTAAAAGGTTTCTCTTGGCAAGATCCATAGAGATCATACCATCCGGAGCAGAATTTTATAATGAAGTTCTAAGAATTTCCCAAGAATCTGGTAGGGAACCAAGTAGAAACAGGCCTTGAATTTCTTCATCAAATTTAATGTCCATAGCAGATAACTGGTTCATGATCCCCTGAAAATTATTCAGATGATCTGTCAACGCAGAACCATCATGGTATTTTAGACCCAACATCTGCTTTATCAGAAACATCTTGTTGTTTCTTGTTTTCCGAGCATACAAACATTCAAGGTGCTCCGATAGGGTCCGAGCATGTGTTTCCCCAGAAATATGGTTCAAAACATTATCGTCAACCCACTGTCTAATAAAACCGCAAACCTGCCTGTGTAACAAATTCCACTCTTCATCTGATTTATTATCAGGCTTTATAGTGGCGAAGACAGGTTGATGAAAATTCTTGACATAGAGCAAATCTTCCATTTTGCCCTTCCAAATGGCATAATTTGTGCCATTCAAAGTAACCATTCTACTAGTGTTGTCTTCCATCGTTTATCACAAATACAAATACTATTTATTAGGAGACCAAAGTAATTCTTTTCTGATGTGGAA
Source organism: Nicotiana knightiana (assembly GCA_005239525.1). Lineage (NCBI taxonomy): Eukaryota > Viridiplantae > Streptophyta > Magnoliopsida > Solanales > Solanaceae > Nicotiana > Nicotiana knightiana. Next base: position 68,829 of record ML438044.1, read on the forward strand.
GTTCAGGTTGTACTGCAACCACAAAGCATACTCAGACAGAACCTTGGCTCTGATACCACTTGTTGGGAATAGACCCAGTAAAAATAATATTCATTGTATTAGTGATAAACGTGGACCACTAAGTTATGGTTAAATCAGCAAGAAAAAATGCAGCAAAAATGACACCAAGATTTTTACGTGGAAAACCCTTCTAAATAAGGGAAAAAACCATGACACCGAGAGGAGCAACTAATATCACTATAGTAATAAATTTACACCATATAGTAACGAGTAAAAATACTCCAAAGAACACTACAACACTGAAAAGAAATAACCCTCTTTTGATATTCTCACTTCACTACAATATCGCTCACTCTCTATTTTCCTCACAGACTATTTTCTTATACTCTGTCTGTGAAACCTCACTCTTTGTTTCTCTCTTTTTGTTGGTGTGATGAAATGAGATCAGAAGCTCTCCTTTTATAGGCGGAACCTCACTCTCACACGCCTACTATATTTGACATTTTTCTCTTCTGCAGGTTTGCTATGCCTACCAATCTTGACGTTTTTCCCTTTCATTTATGTTGACAATTCAAGAATTGCGGTGGCTACCAATGTCTTTCCTTAAATCATGGGATGGACNGCTATATTTGACATTTTTCTCTTCTACAGGTTTGCTATGCCTACCAATCTTGACATTTTTCCCTTTCATTTATGTTGACAATTCAAGAATTGTGGTGGCTACCAATGACTTTCCTTAAATCATGGGATGGACACCACAAGACCCTCAACTCAGAAAAAACAAAGTCACAACATACAGTGGCAGAGCCACATCACAGGAAGGGGTGTCAAATGACTCCCCTTCACGGGAAAAAATATTATGTAGGTAGGTAATTTTTTTTATATGTATATATACTATGTGTGTTTTTGTATGTTTACTTTTATATATCGTGACACCCCTTAATAAAAAAATCGCTCCGCCATTGACAGCATAATCGAAAAAACACGATAATAAATAAAACACGGAAGCATAGCTAAAAAAACAAAGACGACATGTGACATGTTGTTGCAAACATTAACATACAAAAGACAAATGTACGATATACGACGTGTATGCAATGGCAAATTTAGAGTATAATATATGGATTTATGGAATTTAATAGTCTTCGTCTAGATTGTCGTAATTTTTGTTAAATATATACATATAAACAGTTAATTATAATTCAATTATTATTATATATTAACTTGATATCGATAAAACAATTTTTAAGTTTCAAATTCTGAATTCGCTTTTGTATACGCAAATATGTTAAATTGAGGTTAAGTCTAATCTTCAAGCCTTTCAACATTTCCCTGTTTGTATTATCCTTTACGGAATGCTTCCAAAATCCTCTAAGATTATTTAGAAAATTCTTTGTCAGCTCCCATTTAGCCATAAAATATGGGAGTTTTTTTAATTTTTTTTAAATACTTGTTTTTTTGTAATGTATTCTAATCATTTTTTAGCAGATTTTAAAACAAAATCTTCAAATCCCAAAAAAAAAAACTCTAGAGTAGTTTTTGAAAGTTTTCTGCTCACAAAATTTCAATTTCTTTTCATGTAAAATCTTTTAACTTTCAAATATCATTTTATCTCATCATAAAAACTCATTTTTTTCGAGTTTCAACCAAATCTATGTCCAAACGCTAGTTTAGTGAAAGTTCTTTGTCTTTGGACCTTTTATCCGAGCTAAAGGAAGACAGGGAACGTATTTCAACAAAAAATTAAGAAATATGACAACTTTTTGGGTCCTTAGACAAATACAAGTTTCGAACTAAAGCTACTGGGTTTAACCGATCCCGCTTTCGGCACTCTAGCTCTGCCCCTGAGCCCATAGGCTACTGTCTGAACTATCCTCCATATCATTTTACCCTTTAAAAATAATTTCCTGTTTTCTTAAAAAATAAATTTTTTTCTTTCTTATTTTCTATTGTTTGATTAGTTAACAAAATATTTTTTAAAAAGATATAATCTATACATACACTATGAAAGAGGAATTGAATAAAGGCAAGCGAGGGGGAAGGGTTGGGGGTTAGGATGGGGACAAAGGAGAGGGCTGAGGGAGGTGCTGGCCCAAGTGAAAGTTTGTTTTGAAGATTGACAAAGGAAGCTCGGGCATGAACCAAGTCCATCCCCTGTGTGCATAGACACGGGCAGATTCGAGCATGTGGGATGCACGTGAAAGAGATAAGCTTAACTTGGTATAATTGATATCTCCTGATAAAAAAATGTTGCATAGTTGATAAGAGAATGACTCCTTACTTAAAGAGAACACTATCCAAAATAAGACAGGAGTTAGAAGTTGCGATCAACTAGAACTCTTCCACCAAGGAAGAGTAGCATTAGAACTCCAGTTGTTTCTTTGTCTAATAGCTCTTAATATTACAGGATGTTATCATTAGTACACACAAAAGCAGAAGTTAAACGTGAGTTGAGAGAAAAATAGCAAGGCATTTTGCAAGCAATTCGTGTGTGATTCAAGTGTGCAAACCTGAAGCTACATGAACCAGATAGAATAACCAGTTCCAAGTGTCTGTCTTTTATTCTAGTTCAATTGTAATAGGTGTTTTCATATTGTATCTTTCAGCTTTATCTAGACGCAATTGTAATAGGTACTCAGAGTATTCAAGTTAGACTTAACTTGACGTTGTCGCAACAGTTAGAGGCCAGTTGTCACAACGAGATTAGAGTTAATCCTTATGTTTACAAAGCGTTTTGTAAATGTTATTTTGGCTCAGTGATTTAGTGAAGTGTTGGGGAAAATCCTACAAAGTAGTAGGCCGTGATTTTTTCACCTTTTGAGTCGGGTTTTTTCCACGTAAAAATCCTTGTATTCAATAATTTTTGTATTTATTATTCCGCAAAAGTAGTATAAGGAACACATAGAATAATCGGGTTCTCCTATAATCTGTGCATGCAAAAATTAGACGCCACACAAATTACCCTCCCCCTTTTGTGTTGAAGTATAAAACATCAATTGGTATCAGAGAGGGTTATCCTTGAAGAGGCTAACACCTTAGGAGAAGATCAAGATGAGTGCACCACCTGAAAACTAGGAAGGGCAATCCACTGCTAGGCCACCACTCTTCAACGGCCAGTACTACTCCTGGTGGAAGAACAGGATGAGAGATCACATCATAGGAGAAGACTATTGAGTTGTGGGATATCTTCACTGATGGTCCACTGGCTACACTGAAGAAAAATGTTGAAGGAGTAGATGTGCCAAAAACAAGAGCTGACTGCACTGCTGAGGACTTGAGGAAATGGGAGAAGAATGCCAAAGCCAAGAAATGGCTTGTTTGTGGACTTGGTCCAGATGAGTATAGCAGAATCCAAAGTTGTACCATGTCTAAGGAAATTTAGGACACCCTGCAAGTGTCCCATGAAGGAACACCTCAAGTGAAGAGGTCCAGAAGAACACTACTACACTCTCAATATGAGAATTTTACCATGAAGGAAGGGAAAACCATCCAAGAGATGTATACAAGGTTCACTACATTGATGAATGAACTGAAGTCTATTAGAAGGATTATTCCTGAAGAAGATAGAGTTGAGAAGATCTTGACAAGGGTTCTGCCAGTTACTTGGGAGAGCAAAATCACTGTCATTCAGGAATCAAAGAACATTGCCATTCTTAAATTGGATGAGCTAATTAGAAATCTCACTGCTTATGAACTTAGGAGGCAAACCATGAATATGGATTCACCCAAGAAGGAAAGGATCCTGGCACTCAGAATCACAGAAGGTTCTGATCTAGAAGATGATGAAATGGCTATGATCACAATGGACTTCAAGAAGTACCTACGGAGAGGAAAGTGTCCTTCAAGAAGTGGGAGCTACAGTAAACCAAAGGTTCCTGAAAACCAATCCAATGAGGGATGCTACAAGTGTGAGAAGACTGATCACCACATCAAGAACTGTCCTCAATGAAAAATTGAATCGAAGAAGGAAAGAGCTGAACGAAGAAATAGGAAGAAGGAACAGGTTCAACCCGAGAAGAACAAAGGATCAACCAAGGCTATGGTTGCTGCTTGGGGAGAAAGCTCAAATGAAAGCTCAGATGATGAAGATGGATATGAACAAGCACTTATGGCCATTGGATAATCGGACGAGGAAACTGAGGTAAGTGTCATTCATCTCAAAGACAAGATTAAATATTTGTCTAAAGAAAGGCTATCTGAGTTACTTCTAGATTTAATTGATGAATCTAAGGATATAAACAATGAAAAGGAACAATTGTCTAAGGAATGTGTGATATTAAAAGCAAAATATAAGAACCTGGAACTTAGGGTTAGTGAGACTGTTAGTGAAAATACTGCTTTAAAGAACCAGGTTCATGCACTTGAATCAAATGTCCTAACTTAGATATGAAAATCAAAAACTGAAATTAGGAACAGGTAAGAAGACAACTGATTGCACACAACTCACTCTAGAAGAAATGTAGGTAAACTAAAAGATGAGTTGTATAAGAAGGAAGAGTAGGTAAGAATTTTGAAGGAGTATCTAGGAAAGGTCAAGCATGAACTAGACAAAACTTGTAAATGGAACAGGTCTTTCGATGCACTTCCATGGCTACAGGAAAATCATAGTAGAATTAGAAGAGGACTTGGCTTTGGGAATATTCCACCTAAATGGGATCCCAAAATCAAGTACCTTACACTTCTTGAGAATAAGATTTGTACTCATTGTGGTAAAACATGTTACTACAAAGTGAATGCACTGTAAAAGAAAAGGCAAGTCAAAAGAACAAAGAATTTGTTCAAGGAAAGAATAGGCTACCAAGTTGGGCTAAAAAGAATTTGATTCATCCTTTTTCCTATAGAAAGGGACCCAAACTAGTTTGGGTTCCTAAGACTAACCCCTGATTTCCTTTTAAAAAGGAGTAGCAAATATAGTACATGGATAGTGGCTGCTCAAAGCACATGAGAGGAAGAAAGGACCAGTTCCTTTCACTTGAGGACCTCAAAGGAGGTAATGTAACCTTTGAAAATGGGAAGAAAGGTGAGATCATTGGAGTTGGAAAGGTATGTAAGATTGATTCTCACTCTATTGAGAATGTCTGCTTAATAGATGGCCTAAAATGCAGTCTAATAAGTGTATCACAACTGTGTGATAGAGATAAATTGGTAGTATTCACCTCTACCAAGTGTTTTGTGATTAATCTTACCACTAACAAGATTGTTTTGCAGGGAAAAAGAGTGAACAATATATATATTGTAGATCTATCCACACCTTCAGAAAATGAACTCACTTGCTGAAGTGTGTTGGATAATGTTCCCTCCTTTGGCCCAAGAGACTTGGACATGCCAGTCTGAGTCAACTCAACAAATTAGTCTCCAAGGACCTGGTGATAGGGTTGCATAACATCAAGTTCAAGGAAGACAAAGTTTGTGAGGCTTGTGCAAGGGCGGAACCAGGTAAGATCCTCTTTTAAATGCAAGAAAGTGATAAGCACCACCAAGACGATGGAACTGGTCTAGATGGATCTCTGTGGTCCAATGAGAACATTAAGCAGAGGTGGTAAAAGATATGTGATGGTTCTTCTTGATGATTACTAGGTTTACTTGGACATTATTTTTGACATCTAAAGATGAAGAATTTGACATGTTTACTTCTTTTGTTAGAAAAACTCAGAAACAACAAGGTAATCAACTTGCATCAATTAGGTCTGATCATGGCACTGGATTTGAAAATGCTAAATTTGCTGAATTTGTGATGAGCATGACATAGATCATAATTTTTCTGCTCCTAGGACTCCACAAAAAAATGGAGTAGTTGAAAGAAGGAATAGGACACTTAAAGATATGGCTAGGACTATGTTTTTTTCTAGTAAACTGTCCCATAGCTTCTGGGCAGAAGCTGTAAATACTGCATGTTACATCATAAATAGGTGCATGACTAGACCTCTTATAGAGAAGACTCCCTATGAGTTACTTAAAGGGAGAAAACCAAACATATTCCATCTTATGGCATTTTGGATGCAAGTGCTTTGTGCACAATAATGGTAAAGAATCCCTAGGTAAGTTTGATCCCATAAGTGATGAGGGAGTATTCTTCACATAGAAAAGCTTATAAGGTCTACAATAAAAGAACTATGTGTGTAGAAGAAAGTTTTCATGTGGTTTTTGATGAAAATAACATTCTTTTTGAGAGGCAGAAACATGATGAAGAAGCAATTGGGCTGGTAAGAAACTCAAATGAAACCACAACCTAGACTGAAGCTACACTAGAGGAAGGAACAGGTGATGGAACAGGTTCTTCCACCCAGGGAAGCATGAACGGGGGAATAGAACAAAGAGGAAATGACTATCAAACCTCAAGGGAACCTGTCCATGAACCTATTCTACAGCAACAAAACATTGAAGGTATATCAAAGTTTACCAGTTGTGAAATCTTACAAGTATCAAATTTCTCATCCCGTCGAGAACATAATTACTGATCCAACCCCTGGAATCAAAACCAGATCTTCATTAAAGAATCTTTGTGATTTTGATGCTTTCTTATCTCTTATTGAACCTAAAAATATTATTGCGGCTTTGTAGGATGCAGACTGGAGAAATGCAATACAAGATGAACGCAACCAATTTGAAAGGAGTCAATTCTGGCATCTGGTACCAAGACTCAAGGATTAGATCAGTAATAGGCACAAAATGGTTCTTCAGAAACAAACTTGATGAATATGGAACAATTATAAGGAACAAGGCAATATTAGTGGTTCAACGATATATCCAAGAGGAGGGCATATACTATGATGAAACTTTTGCTCCGGTTACAAGGTTAGAAGCAATAAGACTCCTCATAGCCTTTGTTGCTTACATGGAATTCACTCTTCACCAGATGGATGTCAAGAGTGCCTTCCTCAATGGCTATCTAAAAGAAGAAGTGTTTGTCAAGCAACCTTGGGGGTTTAAAAGCAAGGAGTATCCTGATCATGTGTACAAGCTTGACAAAGGCACTTTATGGGCTCAAGCAGGCTTCAAGAGCATGGTATGAAATATTATCAATTTTTTTGCTTGATCATGACTACAAGAGAGGTAAAATTGAAAATGTTTTGTTCTTGAAAGAAAAATGTAAAGATCTCTTGGTAGTTCAGATATATGTTGATGATATAATCTTTGGAGCAACCACTGATAAGTTAAGTAAAGAATTTTCTAAACTAAGGGGGAGTGAATTTGAAATGAGCATGATGGCTGAGCTTAATTTCTTTTTAGGCTTACAAATTAAACAAAATTCAAATGAAAATATGATCCATCAGCAGAATTATGTAAAAGAGTTGCTTAAAATGTTCAAAATGGAAGACTCCAAATAAATTAACACTCCTATTGCAACAACTACAAAGTTAGATATAGATGAACCTGGTTCACATGTTGATCATAAGTTGTATAGGGGAATGATTGGCTCATTGTTGTATATCACTGCTAGTAGACCTGGCATTGTTTTCAGTGTAGGCCTTTGTGCAAGATTTTAGGCGAATCCAAATAAGTCTCACTTGAATGTTGTGAAGAGGATTTTGAGATATCTAAAAGGCACCAATGATTTTTGTATGTGGTATCCAAAAGGTAGTAATTTCAATCTAGTGGGATATGCTGATGCTGACTATGCGGGTTTTCTTGTGGATAGAAAGAGCACATCAGGTATGACACACTTTCTTGGCTCATGTATTGTGTCTTAGGCCACCAAAAAGCAAAATTATGTGGCCTTATCTACTGTTGAAGCTGATCATGTTGTTGCTGCTTCATGTTGTGCTTAATTGTTGTGGATCAAACGACAATTAATGGACTTTGGAATTGATGTTGGTTGTATCCCTATATTTTGTAATAACACTAGTGCAATTAGTATGACCAAGAACCCGGTTCATCACAAAAGAACTAAGCACATAGATGTTAGGCATCACTTTTTGAGGGACAACTTTGATCACTATGGAATTCACTGTGGAATTTTGTGCTACTGACAAGCAAATAGTTGTCATCTTCACTAAAGCTCTAAGTAGATATCACTTTGAAAGGAACATGTTAGAATTAGGGATGATTAAGATCACCTAAAACGACCAGTTCAAAATTCACAATTGAATAAAAAATGAATGAAAAACAAAATGAAAAAAAAATTGAAAAACTTGGTTAGAAAATCTGTAAATTTTGTATATAATTCGATTAGATTTTGTTCAGTCTCATACTTTCAACAATATACTCTTGTGTCATGTGCTAAAATGACTCATTAATCTCTAATGATATTTTCTCTATTCTTGAAAATTTAGGCTTACACAAAAGAAGTCTCAGTGAAGAACCTGGTTCATCAAGATCAATCGGTATGTTTTCTACACTCTGCATAATATGAAATAACTATATTTGGATCATGATCAAAAGCAGATTCCCATATAATTCCAAATCCCTTTTGGAATTATCCGTTACAAGTGAACCAGTTCCCTTCGAAAGAGTCCTAAACGAATTGAAGTGCCTAGATTCTAGGGATAGACTCCAACGTCTTTTCAAAGCTGAAATTCAGTTTGATTAGACTTCTAAAAAGCTTTTGTTACCCCATTAAATACTTCTCTTTAAATTGATCAGGCTTAGTGTCCTCTTCACTTCATCTTTCTCAAGCCGTCAAAATACTCTCCATCTTCTCTCATCTTCCAAGCATAATCCAACTCTCTTTCTTCCATACCCAAGCACAGAAATGACAAACACTTCTGAGAATCCTTCATCACCACCACAGAAAACCACTTCCACACCCTCTATCACCCCTTCCACCACCCCAACCTCTAAGAAAAGAGTAAAAATGATGGCTCGCAAGGTTGTCGCTGGTGGAGAACAGATTCAGAAAATAAATGATCAATTGAAAGCGAGTAGGGAAGAAGAACCTCAGAAATCTGATGAATCATTTAAATCTTCTATTGAGGGAGAAGAAATTGTTTCTTCTGATACTGAACAGGTATCTTCTGGACCTAAAGTTACTCCTGAAACAATTTCTGAAGTTGCTACAAATTTGGAGAATAGGTTTGTACTGGTAGGGTCTATGGCATGTGTTGAAATTACAGAATCTGGAGGAGTTGGTGGTAAAAATAAAAAAGGAAAAGAAAAAGAGAGCAAGAGTGCTCGGAGTACTGTGAGGGGAAAAGGTAAAAGAGTGGTTTATTCTTCACCTGTTCCTGTCGGTCTAACCAAAGATACATGTGCAATGGTTGTTTGGGGAGAGGAATCTTCTGAAATAAAGGAGAGTGTGAAGAAAACAGGGGGAAGTGGGTTTAGCGAAGCTGCCGAAGGGCTGGTTCAACTTAGGAAAAATGTAGATGAACCTGTTTCATCTGAACAGGAAACCCTTGCAGACCTACTGAAAAGAGTGACTAAAAGTTATTAACCAAAGAAGAAAGGAAGTTCAAAGGCTAAAACCCCTGTCACTGCTAGGGCAAACAAGAAAAGAAAGGTTGCCCCTTCTGTGGCTGTTGAAATTCCTCCCACAAGGAGAAGAGATACAAGAAGCCAGAAAAGGAAGAATGAGGCAAAACTGGAGAAAGCCTTAGAAGAAAGTAAAAGAAAAGTAGTTGCTAAGGGTAAGAAGAAGATGTGTGAGCCTATTGAGGCTGTTGACTGTGATGAGATGGACATGTTCCTTCCAGATGAAGATGAGACTGAAGAAGTGGAGGTTCTAACTCCTAAATCCAAGAAAGACAAGACTTCCACTAATAAGTCTGTTTCAGAGTCAAAACCTGCTGAACCATCCACTTTGGCAAAAAAAAACTAGGTCCGCTGTGAAATCAAGACAAGTGAAAATTGTGGAGGAAGAATAATGGAGTGGAGAAGAAGAAGATGACTCTGAAACTGAGAAAGACAAGATGGACAATTTTGGCAAGAGGATAATTTTGAAGGGCAGACTCCTCAGGGACTTGGAGGAGGAAGGAATGGTGCTGCTTTTGGAGAAGTTGGAGTTGCAAGGCTGGAAGGATATGGTCCTTCAGATGGATGGCAGGTTGGCCAGGAATGAAATTGTTGAGTTTATGGAAAATGACGAAGTAAAAGATGGAAGGGTTACCAGTATAGTGAAAGGAGTGAAATTCACCTTCAATGTAAAGGGGTTGGGAGAGATTCTGGGTGTACCTGCTAAGGGGTACACTGACTATAAGAAGCTCAAGTGGCCAAGCCTAGAAAATATTTCTAATGCCCTTGTCATCACCAAAAAATTCAGTGACAATGAAGAGGAACTTGAGACCAAGGTTGTTTATAAAAGTGAGATGAAGCTACCTCACAAAGTGTTGTTAGAATTTGTCAACAAGTGTGTGCCTCCAAGGCAGGAAAGGAGGCACATTGCCACATTCATAGACTTGGTCCTCATGGAACGTTTGGACAGTGAGAGGCAGATTAATTGGCCTGAGTATATAATTCAGCTTCTTGATAGGGTTATAAATGGCACCAAGACTCATGCCATACTCTATGGCCTTATTCTCACAGTTGTGCTTTCACATTTCAAGGTACATATGAAGAAGTGGGAGGTTGGTACAAGCAAGGATCATTTTGAAGCAAATACTATGACTGCTTGTGACTATGAAGTCCAAACCACTCTTAAGGAACTTGGTTCATCCAAGAAGGTACCGGTGAATAGCAAAGTGCGAGCTTTGGTGCAAGAAAGTGGGGCTAAGGACGCTGAGATTGAGAGGCTGAAGAAGAGGCTGGCAGAGGTGGAGATTGAGAGAGAGATGCTCTCAGAACTGAGCTGACAAAATAAAAGGAGAAGAATGATGGTGTTCTTCAGGATATGCTAAAACTACTCCAACCCAAAAACCAAGCACCTGGTCCTTCCCAGCCTTAAGCCTCCTAGCCTAGTGTAGATCAACCAGTGACCCAGTTCGGGATTTTTTGTTGTTGCTTTTTCTCATGTTCCCAATATTTTTATTTCTTCTTATGCTTTGTGGTGGGATCTTATCAATTATCAATGAAATTCATTGTCTTTTGCTCTAACTGTTTGTTTATATTTCTTTGATGGTTAATATTCTTAGCTTGATCTATGATGATTAATCCATGATTGTATTTGAAGTAGCCTAGTGGCCATGAGTAAGTTTAAAATATGGTTATCTTGTTGTTTATGAAACTTTTTGATGATGCCCAAAGGGGGAAAAGGTTGTGCTTTACACTTTGACTTTGAACAGTGGTGTTTATAACCTAATGAACCTAGTCCTTGATGATAAATGATTAAAAGGAAAAATATTTCTAATATTGTGTTGATATTGAGCTAAGTTGAAATATGTCCTCAGCTTATGAAAAATATATAGTTTGTCATCATCAAAAAGGGTGAATTTGTTGGCTCAAGTGAAGGTTTGTTTTGAAGATTGACAAAGGAAACTCAGGCATGAACCAGGTCCATCCCTTGTGTGAATAGACACGGGCATATTCAATCATGTGGGATGCACGTGAAGGAGATAAGATTAACTTGGTATAATTGATATCTCCTGATCGAAAAGGTTTCATAATTGATAAGGAGAAGGACTTCTTACTCAAAGAGAACACTATCCAAGATAAGGGAGGAGTTAGAAGTTGAGATCAACTAGAACTCTTCCACCAAGGAAGAATAGCATTAGAACTCTAGTTGTTTCTTTGTCTACTAACTCTTTATATTGCAGAATGTTATCATTAGTACGCACAAAAGCAGAAGTTAAACGTGAGTTGAGAGCAAAATAGTAAGGCATTTTGCAAGCAATTCGTGTGTGATTCAAGTGTGCAAACCTGAAGCTACATGAACCAGATAGAAGAACCAGTTCCAAGTGTCTGTCTTTTGTTCTAGTTCAATTGTAATAGGTGTTTTCATATTGTACCTTTCAGCTTTATGTAGAGGCAATCGTAATAGGTACTCCGAGTATTCGAATTAGAGTTAACTTGAAGTTGTCGCAACAATTAAAGGTTGGTTGCCACAACGGATTAGAGTTAATCATTAGATTTACAAAGTGTTTTGTAAATGAGGTTTTGGCTCAATGATTTAGTGAAGTGTTGGGGAAAATCCTATTGAGTAGTAGATCGTGATTTTTCCACCTTTTGAACTGGGTGTTTTCCACGTAAAAATTCTTGTGTTCTTTAAATTCTGCATTTATTATTCTGCAATAATAGTATAAGGAACATATAGAAGAACCAGGTCCTTCTATAATCTGTGCACGCAAAAATTGGACGCCACCCAAATCAATCCCCCTCCCCCCTCTTGTGTGGTATTGAAGTATAAAGTATCAGGAGGAGTGCGTGGTGGGCCGAGGCCAGGGTTAGACGATGGGTGGAGGTTGCCATGATGGGTGTGGCGCAGGGTGAAGTCAGGATGCAGGATGGTAGGTTGGGGTAACAGGCTCGAGGTGGCAAGGATGTGGATTAAGGGGTGAGGGTGGAAAAAGTTGAAATAGAATTTTGAAAAATATTTTTCCTCCTCTTAGTATGGAGGAAAATGAGTTCATAAGAAAAATATTTTTCAAAATATTTAATATTTATACCAATCAAACATGGTAAAATTGAAAAATATTTTTCACATTATGTTTTCCATCATACTAAATAAACCTAAATAATCATGGGAAAAGGTCAAAAATTATCCTTCTACTATACTATAGTATTTACTTCTGCCGCCTGTTATACTATTCGTCCAATTTAGCCCCTATCGTTAATAAACTTTTAAAATTGCCCCTAACTTTAACGGATCTACACTGTGTCAGCTGTCAAATCACTCGACCCCACCACATAACGACTATCCACAGTGGCACCCAACCCCTCAATCAAATGCCACATAAGCGTCCATGTCACTATTTCATATTCACTTATTTACTCAATAAAAGAAATTAAAACATCCCCCCAACCCCAACCCCTCCTGGCTCCTACTTCTTCTTCTTCCGTGAGCTCATCATCTTTGGTTCAAAATTTTCAATCCAAACTAGGCCAAGTTTTTCATCAATTGACTCAAGTTGCAACCATAACTTCTCAACATTAATATTTCTCAACAAATTCCAGCTTTATGTTTAAACTTCAGCAAATTAGAATATCCATTTTATGTACACAAGCATTCTTACAAATCCTTCAATTTCAGTAGGAAACAAGCAAGAATTTCAGATTCTTGAGTCTTTTTTCAACTTCAAATTTCGGCAACCCAAAAAAAGGAGTACAAATTTGTTCTTCACTTAAATCCACGAAATTAATGTTCGATTCACGATTTTAAGCTCCAAACAACAACACCCAGCTAATTTCCTCCGTATGTAATTGTCAACTTCAATTTTTCGTCACCCAAATAACACACCATAGTGGGTTTCGAGATTCTCACCACTGTTAACTGACTTGAATGACGCGACAGAGATAATGAATCAGATGCATCTACTCCTTGTAACCTAAATGATGAGCTCGCCAATGCTTCATCGACCATTGTTGCCAAAATAAGTCGAACTCCTGGTTTCTTCCTCTTTCGGGCTCTCTGGGAGATGTTCCCCATGAATTTCTGATGAAGTTTTGGTATGAAACTCCAATTCTGAGATTTAAGAATTTGTGGTGTTTTGAAGTTTAAAAACTAAGTGAAAATCACTTTTTGAGCTCAAACAACATAGCCATTGCTTTTGAAGAGTTCGGTGGTTAAAGTTTTCAAGAAAACCATTGTTGACACATTGAAGGTCTTGAATTGTGATTCCTCTGATGAACATTAGTGTTTCAACAATGGTGATTTATTAATGGAGAAGAATATATTTAAGTGGATATAGTTATTTATATTTAAATAGTGACATGGACTCTAATGTGTGGCATTTTAATTGAGAGCTCGAGTGTCACTTCGTCAATTGAGGATGTAAAGGAGTTTGTGCGGTTTTAATTTGGTGGGGCCGAGTGACCCGGCGGCTGATATGGAAAAAATGAGGTGGGTCAGCTGCCACGATGTAGATCCGTAAGGGTTAGAGGTAAGGTGGCAAACGAGTGGGGCGGATATGAGCGGTCCAAAACGGGTAATTTTAAAAATGGATAAATTATCCGGTCCGACCCGCATTTGAGAAGGATAAAACACGGGTACCATATTATCCATGACTTCTTAAATATCATCTCTCATTGAAGAAAATCTAATTTGAAGCAATGTAAAAATTAAACACATTAGTTATCGATTGATCATCCGTTTGGTTAACCATCTTCTAAATGAATAATATGGTTCTTTATCCATATTCGATCCGTTTTTAAATGATTCATTATCCAACACATTTTTTGATGGATAATATGTGTGAATAACTGTATTGTTTTAACTATTTTGCCACCTCTAGTTAGAGGCAATTTTTAAAAGTTTATTAACGATAGAGGCTAGATTATACGAATGGTACAACAGGTAACGGAGGCAAACAATATAGTATTATTAGAGGGGTAGTTCTAGAACTTTTCCCAATAGTCATTGCAAACAAAGGACATATACATGCATATATTCCTTTCTACTTTTTTTTTACATGACTATCTTACATATCATTTCCTTTAGAACACCATACAGATTCTGTATTACAGGAGTTCATTTCAACTCATTGTTATTCACAGCACAAAGATGCACAAAAAACTAAAGTTCACTTCTTCCTGTTTCCTTTTCGTTTCTTCAACTTGCCCTTCCCTTTACCCTGCTTTCTTCCCGCGCCCTGATCACCAACTCGGGTCTCAGAAGTACTGGTAAATGAAAGATCCGTCGTAGCAACTTCATTACTCGCTACATCAAGCATTTCATCGCATTGGTTATCTAATGCAACGCTCCGGCTGCTATCCTCAGGCACAATGAACTGATTCAAGAAAGCTTCTAGCTTCGGGTTTTTTGACAACAAGCTCTCTAACAATTCTTCAATGCTTCCCCTATCCAGAGGGCTGCATAACATTAAGCACAAAACATTAGCCCCTTGCTAATCTACTCAAATTAAATGTGTCGAGGGGCGGGTGGAATTCTATTTTGTTAATCTAAGAGCATATACTCTTAACTACAGGTAGCATGATACAATGCAGCAACGTAAATTCGAAGAGTACAGTGGTTAAGAACAAGATCACACCTCGTATTCATCAATGTATGGAGTTGTATCAACTCCTGAAGCATATTACGAGCTTCCTCCATCAATTCCTCGCCATCATAAAGTTTATCTCTCGAGGACAGGTTGATTGCAGCAGTCAAAAAGCTCACATTAGCATTCATTTCCTCCTTAAAACAACAAAAGAAAAGTTTAGTAACTTAATAGAAAAAGAGAAAAGCATGGGCAGCCAGGTTCACTAAGCTCCCGCTATGCGTGGTGTCTGACGAATGGCCGGACCACAAGGGTCTATTGTATGCAGCCTTACTCTGCATTTCTGCAAGACAGTGCTTCCACGGCTCGAACATGTGACCTCCTGGTCACGCTCACCTAGTCCAATACACAGTTTAACTGAGTTCTAGATCATAAGACTAAGACAATTACGATTAGCTTCACCTTAAAATTAAGAGTTGAGAAATCTGCTGAAGTTCCACAATCATCACAACCACTAGACTTCAAGACATCTGATATTTCCTGAAACAACGACCAATTCAGTCGCATTGTCGAACTCTTTGGTTGATTACCACAATGTGAGGAAAAGTTAGCGCATGGTTCAGAAATGACTTCTCGAACAGTGGTAGTTTGAATTAGAGAACTGCAAGTATTCGCCGGAAGCAACAAACTCAGGATGTCTTCTCTGCTACAGTTTGTTCCCAACTGCACAGAAATGACATTGGAATACTCAATTTCTGCAACAGCCTCATCAAAGTTGACAACTATAAGGGGATCTCCGCCCTTTTGAAAAGCTTCTCCAATTTCGCTGATCTGAAGATAGTTTTCCTCCGTTCCTCGTTGAAGAATGGCATAAAGTTCCTCTGGAAGCTGGTTCCTAACATCATCGATACTAAGAACTTTGAAAAGAACATCAAAGTATTTCTCACAGTTCACACAGAGTACGCACAGGATAAGAACCAATCTCAAGACCATTTGCTTATAGTACAGATCAACATTTATTTTACACCGGGAAATCCACTCAACTATACCAGCTTTATCATAAGTGAATTCTTGTACTACAAGAATGGAATCATAAAATTCTTCCAATGGAAGTGTGTTAATTGCATGCCCAGAGGTTGGTCGGGCTTCAAACTGCTCAGAGATCAGCCATTCCACAAATGAAGATTTCGCGGTGAAGAAGAATCCCCGAAACTGAGATACCAAAATCAGAAAGCGCTCAAGAAGATACAAGAAGCAACAAGGAGATAAACAGCCACCTATTTTCTTCCAATTCGCACTAAAAGTATCATGTAAAGCTTCATAAAATATCTGCAATAATGTAACCTCCATAGTTTCAACTGGATTATTCAAAGATTCCAAAGAACATTCAAGATTATAGTTACTTGATAGAACTTCTTGAAATTCTAACAATTTGCCGCCACCAACAGAATCGCCTGACTGAAAATCTTCCAAGCTCCCTCTCTGATTCGTGCAACTGAGAATTTCAATGAATGATTTCCAAGGAACATCTGATGGGATTCTTCCAACAATTATCTTGTACAGCTCGTCCGACAGTTTTCCAGAACTAAGCCATATGATCACAATCCTTCCAATTTGTGCATAGCTAAGAGGATCGTAAGTGCCAATATCTTGAACGATGAATTGTTGAAGTAAGTCACGAGAAAGCTTTGTTCTCCTTAGAGAAATCATACTTTCAACCATTGACTGTCGGGGGTCAAGGGGGAATACCTTTTCAAAGTACTTTGTAGATAGTGTCAGAAATTTCTGTATTCTCCTCTCAAAATTGTTCAAATCATGGTGTTTCGACTCACTTAAGCACTTTGCAATCTCGTATATATTTAGTAGGCACATGCTTTGACAAAATAGAGGCATGGACTTCGCAGCCAACTCATAGAGGAATGCAAGAGTTTCAAGAACCTTCAGACCGACTACGAGTAGTTCTGTATGCCAATGAGTTCGAGCAGCAGAAATAAAATGCCGAGCATCAACAAATACTCTCTGCTTGTTCCGTCTAATGACAAAGTTTCGAATATTTTTGATCCATTCGGCTTCTGGATGCAGCAGAACATATGCGACGTTGAGACCATTCAACTCCTGCCTAGCACCAAAGTATTTTAAGCAAAATTCACCAACTCCCTTAAATTCACCATTTTTCACTTCTCCTCCGAGGCACTCGAGAGAATCAAGAACGTAAAAGACATTTTTCTTCCACGAATTCCAAAAGTGAACCAGCGTTCCAACACTAACCTGACAGCACGAAATCAGTTCTTCTGAACTCTGTAGATTGACCGATAATTTATCATCCCAAACATACTTCATTGCATCATTTTGGAAATGAAAATCCAAGATTTTTCTACAGCATAAAATTTCACCTACGAGACTATTATTTTTCTGAGAAGCAATGAAAACATGCTTCAAGTGAGACCAATCACCTGACTCAATTGATAAAACTTTAATCTCAATGCATGTTCTTTCAAAATTTGACCCATGACTCGCAAATGACATCGCCTTCTTTAAGAGATCCTCCTTTTGCACCAACGACTTCAAAGGCCAACCTTTGCTTCCGGCCATCCATAAGGAGTGAGAGAGCACATACAAAAGGATGAGGAAGGACGCCTTATCGAAATCCCCCCCCTTCCCGATCATATCAGCTTCACAAAGAATATTTCCCTTCAGCCGTGCGATTTCTGCAGCTTCAGCAAAGTTTCCTGACTCTTCTTCTAATAGAAGCAGCTCGTCAAGGCACTTTAGAGATGTCAAGAAGTTGCGCTTCATGTCCATTGATGGAAAAGCTCCGACGAATTTCATCATAGATGCTTTATCCTTGAGCTCAAAATAATTATATGCACAATTCTCAAGGAACTCTCTCCCAATTTTGTCAATTTCATCAGCACTTTTCCCGATATTAGTACCCTGGGCCGCATGTTGCTTCCAGTACTCGATATATTTCAGACCTAAGTCATAACATTTTCCTTTGGTACAAACTGACAGGCATTCTGCGAAATAATTTCCTTTTGCATAAACTTCTGCTGCCCGCTTATAGCGACCAGCCAGTAAAAAACATTCAGCAGCTTTTATCAGTTGAGATTCACCACACTTGTCCAAATAAATACTTCCTGCATATAAGATTTTCACGTTAATACAGATTAACCAAAAACACCATAACATATGAGATTTACTTATGTATAATTAATGGCGACGAGGAAATCTTTGCTTATTAGCGGAAGAGATCAGAAATAGCTCAATGAGAAAAGATGAAGCAATGCCACAGGTTTATATGCTTTTTTATAGCACAAAATACCAGAGATAGCCAATGCATTAAGACAGAAGGCTTTTACCATTTTCAATTGATTAGTGAACAGGTACACTAATATTATTCATTAAACTAAAGTACTAAACATATCCAGTCGAAGAAAAAGTCATTTTTAATTTCATTTCGGATATTTTAAAAAAAATTATCTAAACTTACGTAAGGAATTTCTAGAGGTTTATCTAGCATGACAAATCAATATACCTCGTAAACCCTCAAACATATGGTTTAAGATGTATGTTACTATGCTCAAAAATGGATGTCTAAACTTTAAGAAAGGGAAGTGCAAAAATGACTTCAAAATGCAAACACAAGAAAGCTGCAGAGTAGGGAAAGAAAAGAAACCCCCCCCCTCCCCAAACCCAATATGATAGGAACTCCGGGGGGAAATGAGGCAAATTTACAGGAAAGATCACCATTATCATACCTGCTCTTTCATAGTCCTTCAAGTCATAAAAACATTCAGCTGCAGACTCGAACCTGCCAATAGAATAAAAGATTTCAGCAGCCTCGAGAAGATAGGTGCGAGCCTTTTGGGGATCTGAATAAAGAACTCGTTCAGCAGCTGCCCTGATACCAGCTGCCTTAGCTCTTTTTTCCCAATCCGTTTCTCCCGCTTGCTTGAAACACATTAGTGCCATCTCATAATTTTCCTCCCAAAAGAGCTGCATTAGAACATCAACCACTTTATGAGGACAGGGAAAAATTGAGATGCATATTTTAATGACATAAGACTGACAAATAGAACGTTGAATCAATGGAACAAGGAAGATCAACTTGACCTTCATTCCCCTTGATTTCCACTCCTCCGGAGTGCTAAATGTTTGCATAGATTCAGCAATTGAATCATCGAGCGTCTTCACTTCCACAAGACACAACCTTTGCCAGTAGTCAAACATAGGCCTACAAAACTCATCTACGCTTTCACATATCCATAATCTTTGCCTTGTTCGAGTTATTGCCACATAAAGTTGCTTCAGTTCAGAACACAAAATATTATGTCTTGTATCAGAGAAACTTGGGAAGGATAAATCGGCTAAACTTTGTTCATTCAGGAACTCATATACGACTCTCCACTGATTTCCAAGCGGCGACGAGCTAAAAAAATTGTATAGGAGTACATCCTACAAATGATCAACGAAATATGAGCAAGAGAAGAATTCAGTAAAAGACGTAGCAAAAATGTTTTGTTCCTCAAACAGTTCATTTGCAACATACATTGGTTCTACCAACTCAAGTTTAGAGTGGGTGGAGATATTAGCACGTTTCGCCAGGTCTTATCTAGCATATCTTTATTTAAACCTATTCCACTTTCCTCATTATAAGTAGAATGAAAAATGTAACAAGGTGTGTTGAGTGCCGCAAACCAACCTATTCCGTCTTATATTGTCTGCCAACTTTTCAGTCAAATGAACTTTACATATGTATATATACACACACATATATTTTTAAGCTAGTCAAGAAATCTAAATCTGCATTAGTTCCAACATAATTTAATCATATATACCCCTTAGAATAAGGAATTTACTATCCCAAAAAAAAATAGAGTAGCTCATGTTTGGGATGAGTATACTAATCCTTGTGCATATCTTAGTTATCAGATTTGTTAAACCCTCGAGTTAAGACATGAAGTTTCTACACTAAGCTCTTAAATATAGCCACGCCACAAAATTCTGTCAACTATCATTGAAACTAAAGGAAAAAAGGAAACTGAATTCAACTTTAACTGCAATCTTAAGCAGACTTGCCTCAAACTCTAAGCCTTTGCATTCCACAATGGTCAACACAAGAGCTTTCTGTCCGATCAAACTGGAGATTTCCTTCTTAGCAGATTCATCACGTACTAATATTACATGTTCCGCACCAAAGCCTACTATTTTGCCAACATTATTGTCCCTATTCCCAAAAATAGTTAAAATAGCATTTCCTTCATCTCCGGGCTTGAGTAACACTGGAGCCGCACCATCTATAAGACTCGTCTCGGGTTTCAAGACATCTACAGATTGAGGGAAATAATGACTAAGCAGATCAATCACACTCTGAGCTAGTTTGAGTACACCAGTATGCGTGCGGAAATTTTGAAGCAACTGAAAAACATATGACAAGTGTCCTTTATCTTTTCTTTTGGAAGCTTTGTCACCCTTTGAGTCCATGATAAACTCATTGTAGAATAGATTTCTTATGTCTTCAAATCGAAAATCTATTCCCCTTGCAATTGTCTGCGCCGTATCCCCAGAGAAAACGAAGCCTTCTTCAACATTCCTGCAAATGTATTTGAAAAGAGAAATCTGTCTCATTGTTAGATCCTGCACTTCATCAATATACACAAAGTCTATCTTGACACCATCCAAATGATGACATTTTAGCCGATGATGGAGATCATTAACCAAATCAGATATATCAAATTCACCACGCTCCATCTTCATCTTTTCATAAGCTCGGAAAATATCATAAATCCCGTTTCTTTTTTCCGCACTTAGATTGGAGACCCGATATTCAGACATTGAAATATACGCGTCTCTACTTAGCTTCCCGTCATGAAAATCCCCTGCTTGTAGCCCTCCTTTTATATGAGAGATCATTTCAGTAAAGACCCTTGAAGAATCAAGATTCTTGGTCAACTGACTACTGAAGCGAGGCCAATACAGGCAACAGAAGCGGTCATAGTTGATCTCCTTCTCTCTTATGAAAGTTTGTAGAGCGACTGACCTCAAATTTCTATCATTGGAAAGTTTCCACTTCAAATTGAATCTACCAAAGTAGGAGGAACCTACAGTTCCATCAAGCATCATTAAGAATTTGTGAAATGTGATTACAAGAGGGTATTTTTTGCAGGGAATGTCAATAAAGGAATTCGGTATGTCATTAAACTGCTTCATTCCATCCAAATCATCAACTTCGAAGCTACTTTCCGCCCAAAAACTTCCTCCACAGGCAAACCTGCAGATTTATCAGTGGTAAGTGTTAGAGGAACACAATTAGGATCAACAAATTTTACGCCTATCAGGATCACAACTAAACAGCCATGCCACTAATATCGCCTGCATCATGTAAACATTACTAAAAAAATTCTTAAAAAGCAACATAATAAGTTTGCACCATAGAACACTATAAAAAATAAAAGGGGCGGCCCGGTGCACTAAGCTCGCGCTACGAGCGGGGTGGTTCAGGGAAGGGCCTGACCACAAGGGTCTATTGTACGCAACCTTACCTGCATTTCTGCAAGAGGATATTTCCCCAACTCAAACCTATGACCTGCTAGTCAAATGCCAGCAACTTTACCAGTTACGTTAAGGCTCCCCTTCAGAACATTATAAAAAAAATTATAGAACACTATAAAAAATAAAATACTAATTTTACGCTAAAAACAGCATAAGATGAAGGAATTATAATGATGAATAAATTACACAAATAATGATATTAAGAATATACTATATAATAAATATCCTTTTCCTATTTTCACCTCTAACTCAAAACAAATTGCATTTGAATAGAGTAGGCAATGATTTTAAACACAATAGTTTAATCAAAAAAAAAAAAAGAGACTTGCTCAGTTATAAAGTCCCTAAAACTGAACGTCAGATCATTCTTCCATTTTCTACGAAATTGTTAACCCGTATCATCATAACAGCAGAAGCAGAAAAAAAAAGACAGCAAAACTAAGTAAGTTCGAGCCTTCGAGGATAAGAAATGCAGCTCATTAAAAAAAGTAGTTCCACCAGGGAACTCTCGAACACAGATTAGATCAATCACCTTTGTAGCTGAGAAACTTGTTTTTTGACAGCGTAACATAGTTTGGGACTAACTGTCACAAATAACTGGCGCAAGGTTGTCCTATTAGTCTCTCCAATATAGCGACTATCCTCGTATGATCTTATTCTTGTTTCCCCTGCAAATTGTACCTCCTTTCCTGCCGTTACACTAA
Organism: Nicotiana knightiana; assembly: GCA_005239525.1. NCBI lineage: Eukaryota > Viridiplantae > Streptophyta > Magnoliopsida > Solanales > Solanaceae > Nicotiana > Nicotiana knightiana. Next base: position 91,051 of record ML438044.1, read on the forward strand.
ATCCTTGAACAGAACTATGGTGTTGTTGCTCCTTTTGGAATAACTTCATTGTTAACACAGTAGTTTTACCTGTGCCCGAGCGGCCAAGGATGAAACTGCTTTTATTAAAACGGATTACCTCCCTCTCTTCATTAGTAACTTCAAAAGGGATATCAACTTCTTCACCATGGTGATCGGAGAGCAAATGCGTGACAACACCAGATGATAGGGAGTAAAACTTCATTAACAACAAGCTTTCACTCACTCTTGAATTTTCAACATAACTATCGTTATCGAGTGTACTAGTCGAATCGTGATTCAGTTTGCTCTCGACATCCTTTTTATACTGAACTACATCACGATGAACCTTCCAACTCTTTGGAACTTCCAAATCCCTAAACAGAAGATGAAAAAGTTAGAATTAATGAAATTTTTAAGGAGACAATTTCAGTTTATCATAATATTGAGAACAACGGAGCGTAAAAGAGCTAGTTTACCCCTCAAAATACTTCTCCTTACACAGGCTGATGAATTCATCGGTGTACATTAAATATATCCTATCAAGACGTCTTAAGAAACCCGAAACCTCCTCCAAAGGCAATAAATCCCAAACCTTTAGAACTTGTGCATAAAATAACTCTTTTTGAATTTCAACTGTACAAACAACATAACGCCCTTCGACCACCTTGAACTGCTTAACCACCTGAAATGAGCTTTCACAAACTAACTCTACATTCCTTCTCTTCGGCCGCCATCCACTAGCAAGCTTAACCAGAAGAGTTAACACATACTTTCTCAAGCAGGAGGATGCCAGCTTTCGAAATGATTTTCTAAAGTTGTCGCTGAACACTACCTGAAGAACCAGATAGAAGACAATACAGCTGAGGACCAAGTAAAAGGATTGATACAGGACTGTTTTAGAACACCACAAAAAACAAAATAAAAAAAAGTAGTTGCGGGTGAATAATGATACTGACCAAACCTATTTACACAATGAACGACGCCCATGCAAAGAATGAATAAATATTTAAAACAGAATAACAAATGTTTCAAACTATACCGAATGTAAGTTAGAACATACACCAACTGTTTGGTGAGTGAAGCAATAATGATAATGGAATGCTAATTGCTTCTACTAATGTCTAGAGACGAACCATAAGAAAAGCCACATAAATATATGAACTGCAAAAGATACATATTTCCGCCAACAAACAATCAGTAAAAGGAGGCAGGATATTCCTAATGGATCTCTTCTTTTGACAAGGTAGGATATTTTCATTAAATAATGTATCAATGAGGTAAGACAAAACTATGTTGCTCGGATACTCCAGAAATGCTTATGTCGAATCCTCCAAAAATGCAGTACTTTGGAGTATCCGACACTCTCCTGGCAACATTTTTGAAGAACATAGCCACTAAATACAAAAAGATATCAGCAGTTGCATTGTTACATCATTTGCCCATATCTTTCAAAAGATCAAAAGAATAATACGGCCCCTTTTATGTAACTATTCTTACACCAATAACATAAACAATCAATCCTCAACGGATTTCTGATAACTAGAATATAATCCAACGATTAACTACTTTCACACTTCCCTGAATTTCAGATACAACTTTGATCATGTATCCTAGAAGAAGAATATATCATTTCTAATGAAAAAGGCCCTTGAGAATAATTTATGGGGTTCAACATACAAGAAAACAACTAAGATAACAGGAAAAACAAGCTTTGAACCCCAAAGATCCGACTGCATGTAACATTCACAGTGTCGTGAATTCATTATAAAATGAACCTTATGTAATTTTCCATGTCTATCCAATCTCTTATCAGATTCAGTTACACAAAGCTGTATTCAGAAAAAAGTTGTGTAAAAGACCAAAATATGACTTTCGCCATTTATTTATGTAACAACAGCAAGAGAAATTAATAAATGCGGTGTACCTTCCATCTCTGTTCTTTGAATAGAATACTATCCCCATTTAGTAAATCATCCAGTTGATCAAGTTCTTTCTTCACATCTAAAACTGTTTTTCTCATGTCAGTATCGTCATCTGCATGAAAGAAGCATTGACGATCCTTGGCATCAAGAACTAGTGCTTCCCAGATGGAGTTGCTAGCGAGTAACGTTTGCTCATTTCCCAATATCCAGAGACAACGCCTAGAAAGAATTGAAAATCTTAGACATCATATTAGAAGCAGAAAGATACGAATTGTGACGAAACATAGTATAAATTTGATCCATACCGAGCCCTAGTTAATGCAACATTAGTCCAATGAAGACTTGACAAGACGCCAATGGACCCAGCGGGATTAGATCTCACTGTAGATATTATTACAACATCTTTTTCCTCTCCCTGAAATGCATCAACTGTGTTCACTTTAACTTCAAAATGTGCATCATTATTATACTTCTGCTCAAGTCTATCTTGTATGGCCAAAACTTGAGAAGCATATGGTGATATAACACCAATGCTGAGTTTCTTCTTGGAAGCACTCCAAGCTGAAAAATTAATATCGTAGAGGAGCGTCAAAAATGGAAATTCAGGTGGAGGCTACAAACAGTCTCTCTCCATACAAAACGGCTTAACATTCATTCAAGTGTTTGAAGACCTACTCATTGAGAGAGCGCAATCATAACAAGCAAGCAAACATCAAACTAAGCTATATATTTCAAGTTACCCAAGTTGGGTAGCGGACATCCAGCAATCATTAGACAGACAAGAACAAGAATAAGGTATTAGAAGTCATTAGCAATTTTTGGAACATCGCCAGCACATCCTCATACCGAAAAGAAAAGAGCTTTAACAATCCCAGCCTTTATAGGTAACTTTTTTATTTTATTTCCTGAACAGCTAAGTGTTTATTGCTATAGAACTAAGATTGTGCTAAACTGTAGAGGCATTGCAAGACTTTACTAAAGCCATAAATTCTTGATATTTCTACGCACTACCACCCCATATGTTGAAAACACAAACAGAAACTTTCTTGACCATATTTAACCGTGATTACTTCTCTCCACAAAGCTTTGTTCTTCTGTGGTGAATCTCCATAGCCACTTCATTAGTAGCCTGCAATTGCATTGTCTCACACTCCTAATCCCAAGCCTCTTCCTTTTTCGCTAGTAATGAGCAGGGGCGGAGCTAGCATTGATGGTACGGGTTCGGCCGAACCTAATCACTTTGATCCAAACCCTGTATTTTTCTTAAGATTTCCCTATTATTTACACAAATACTCCCCAACTTCCTCTACTTGCTTTTTGTTTTTTGTTTTCCATAATGCTTTTGGAAAGTTTTATCGTCCATATGTACAAAGACCATTATTTAAAAGCCGTTTAGTAAGTTATTTCCAACTGGATAAGCACCATGAGAGTCCCCAGCATCTAAATGAAGCAAAACATCATTGAGGCAAAATATATCTACTGAACGTTTTTGTATTATCATGGACTAATCATGCCAAGCAGATGTAGGATTAAAAACTAATTAATTAGCGTCGAGAAAGATAAATAAAGAAGGCAAAAATACAAGGGGAGCATTCAAGAAAATTTCTAACAAAATGTTTTTAAGTTTTCATCGATATAGTTATACCTTTGAACAAGCTCTCCACTATTTGCAGAACCAAAGCAACCTCAACTAAATTTCGCCTGTATCCAACACTATCCAGCTCTTCTTCTCCCCAGGGTACATTTATAAAAGAATACGGGCCAAAACACTGTCCCGCCAGATATATTTTCTCGTAGGATTTACGCTTTACATCAGGCGCATCAAGGATTTTCTTATGATAGAAAATTGAATTTGGGAACTGGCTTATTGACGGATGCATTCTGTACTGTACATTAAGCAGGTGATTTGCATGACCAAACGAGACAAGTCTTTCGAATAAGCTCCTTCCAAATCCAGCCTCACGAGAAATCTAGACAGGAGTAATAAACCTCTATAAATAAAAATTTGGTAGAAGTACTATCCATTGAAGTTCCTATAAATTGCGCGTAGAAAAGGTATACGTACTCTGCTCTTCAGTGTTGCAGATAACTGGCACTCGTCTCCGGACAGAATCGCATTCCTCAAGCCTCGAAGTTGAAGGGGTATTACTGCTTCACACTCCTTCAACTTGTCGGAATCATCAACAACCAATAAGTCAAATGGCTTTGTATCCACTGAATGTAGCTTATACGATGTAGAAGCACTGCAGAAAACCAAGGAAGCCATTTGGATACAGAACTCCATTATATGACCCTTACTTGTTGCACGAGGAAGATCCAGTTTCCCGAGAGATCGCTGAAGATCTTTCAGAAGGACAAGCAACCGGCTACAAGAACGGCGTAACAGTCCAAATGCTTGCTGAAATAGCATCCCCTCGAGAGGATCCAATAAGGAGATAATGTCCAACATTCTTTCAACATTCTCTTCTCGAATAAAACATATTGGTAAATGGGTATAGAATATAAGCATGCATCTTCGGAGAGATGTAGCTGTCGAACTGAACCCTGCTCTGGCAAAATCAATCAATGAGCAATCTTCCAACAAACTGATCATACAACTTACACAACGATTCCAGCCAGTTATTGGTTCAAAGCACTCCGTCAGCCTGTCAACACGATAATTGAGGGAAATCTCCGCAATATCTTCACCATCTTCATAGTTGTTATTCCCAAACAAAAGAATTTCACCTAAAGGACAAAAGCCTTCAAATTTGTTCTTAGATGATTCCAGGACTAGTTTAACCAACTTTGAAGCAACTTGGGCTGTTGCTACGTCCGTTGGAGCGCAAGTGACGGTTCTATACTTCATTTGCATCAGCGTAAAGAGCATTACACTTAGCGTCCGAGTCTTTCCTGTACCAGGCGGACCCGAAATAAGTTCAACGGAAGCCTTGTGGTGGCATTTCATAGTGGCAAGACATGTAAGGATTGCATTAGCCTGGGAATCGTTCAACTTGGACAACAGACTACCCACAACTTCTCCAACTGATAGCTCATTAGTGGATGCAGAACAAACATGGCATTTCTGTTCGATCCGTTTCTGCAAGAAGAAAAATATCAACAAAAGTTTATATCATTCTTTGGTTTCCATTTATCCAAAGATAAATAGAGAAGAATAGAAGCGCATATAGTCCAAGAGAATGTGTTCTAATCCGTAAATTAACAAGGGACGAAGTGTTTTTAATGTCCACAGAATACATATTGGTGCATCAACATTGCAAGGTAATGATAAAAGAACATTAATAAAACAAAAAAACTAACACCAGTTTTTCTTTTAATTTTGGAAAGAATGCTAAGATAACTCTGTTAAAAACTTTACTTGTCACAATCGAGAGACAAAACCATTACACACTAACTTGAAACTAATCACACTGATCATTTCAGACCAAGATACCATTTTCAATTCAAAATCCATTTTATCATAGCAGCAACAAATCAGAAGGCTAAAGGCGGCATTATTGCTTTCATTCATATTCAAATACATATTATGAATAAGAGAGGGACAAGATTGTTTACCTCCTGCACTGGGCTCAGGACTTCCTCAATTATATTCAAATTCTTTCTCATACTCAATGCATTCCATACGCTGTTATTAGCCATCACATTTACCAAACACACTATATAGACTGCACGTCGTATTACATTATGTGGAGCAACTCTGACTTTAAAACTAGCCGATGCATCATTCTCATTCATATCAGTAACATATGCAAACGTCCAATGGCATCCTGGTCGTTGCAAGTCCTTAGTAGTTTCAGGTTTAACATTTGAGATAACAACAACATCTCCCGCCGACGTCCTATAACGGGTACCATCATTACATGTATTCCTCCAATAGTCAACCTTCACATCAAAAACCAACGATCCATTTGGCTTTACTTCATCAAAGGAGATCAACTCGGCGAAAGGTGATTTGTCAATATCTTTTAATGAAGCAGCAATATCAGCTCTTGTTTCTTCAAGTAAGGGGAAGAAAAAAGAACCAAGGTAACGCTCCACTGATCCAAATGATTGTGGAATCTTCTCCACCTAAACACCAACAAATTAAATTCACATGGTAACAGGAGCTAATGAATGAGACAATTACAAACATACTATTTACTAGGGGGCAAATATTTACAACATTTTCAGGTTCTATCTTTAAAGTTGAAAAGCAAAGTAACCTTTTCTCAAACAGAAAAAGAGATCTTTTTGAAAGTTAAAAACATACGGCTTGTTTGGATAGATGTTACATGTCGTTTTATAATGTATTGTACTGCATTGTATTGTATTGTTTGATGAATACAATATTTCGATAGATTTTATCATTTGCCGTCGTTTCATGATGTCTAGCAACACCAATATGAAGAATAAACTTGTAAGATTACTAAGAAAAAATAAACATATGGAGTAGAATATTATGTAAAAAATAGAGTAAAAGATAAAATATAATTATTTAATAATAAGAAAGGGCAAGATGAGAGAAAAAGTAAGGTAACGACGCCACCACACCAAATCCGTTGTTACATCAAAAGGCAATTTTCGTTGTTACGTCACGATGGATTTAACGATACGAAATAAAAAAAATTAAGTAACAATCAAAACAAACATTATATTTAAATTAACAATACGATACAATACAATACGTAACAATCATCCAAAGTTATGCAAGGAATATAATGCATGGGATTACAGTATTATGATTAACAATCCCTAGATTTTTTGTAATAGTGCCTTTTTAGATCATTGGATTGAAAATGAGATACACGGTGTATAATCCATAACATATGTTTGGTTTGAATTAACCTGAATAAACATAGGTTAATTTTTGTTTCCACTTCAGCCTTAGATATTTCAATGATGACAATGGAAAGAATCTTTGAAGGGGTAATATTGTCATTTTGATAACTTTATCCCGATATAGCTAATCTCGGATTAATTATCCCACAACAAATGCGGGTCGTTTGGTTTAGACATTGTTGTGTAGGGGTTGTAGTATATGGATTAGTAACGTAGGGATTAATAATGTAAGGATATGATTGTAATGCATGACTTATTTATACAAGTATTATTCCTTGTAAAAGAACATTGATCTTATTCTGGTTATTCTAGTTGTTTTTAATCCATGCATTACTAATCCTCGCTTAAACTAATACATAAATTCCTGCATAGCTTATACAAATATTATTTATGCAAACAATAGAAATGATAACCGAACGCCGGATTCGTATGTTGAATGTTATGCCAGGTATCAAAGAGCAACCAAACGTTACTATTATTAATGCTAGATTTTATGCAAGTTTTAGTATAAATGACACCTCCTGAATTGTCCCGAAGTTAAGATTTTTAGTTTAAAGTTTCAAGAAAAAATAAGTACTGGTTAATCTCTAAATAGTAGCATCCTTGAGAATGGCTATTTATGCACTTGCCCCCAAGTTTTATCATGCCCCATGTATATGAAACCAAATGGCCCATGAATAAACTTAATCCAAAATTTTATATCGAGTTTAGAATCCTAAACCAAATAACCTAAAGGCGACTTAAAGAAAAATAATAATGAAAAAAAAGGAAAAGGAGATAGGCAAACAATTATATTCAGTTTTTGGTCATCTTAAATTGCATTTCATAATTCTAATCTTCTTTCTCTTTATTCAAATTGAATACACCTCTAGTTCCCTTTAGATTACTGTTTTAAAAAGAAAAACCAAAAAAAAAGTGTACGAAATTACGAGCCTGTTTGGACATACGAAATCAATGTTTAATTTGGCCATAAAATTTTCAATTTTCACTTGAAAATAAATTTTAAAGTTTTTCGAAAAATTTGAAAAACTTCAAAAAGTTGTTTTTCAAAACTTTCACTCATACCACTCACAAAACTTCAAAAACAATAAAAAATTATATTCATGTCCAAACACAACTCTAATTTTCACTTAAAATTCTTTTTCATTTTTTTTGGAAATTTTACAATTCTTATGTCCAAACGCCCACTACATATCCACCAAATTCGTAGTTTCACAATCACAAACAAGAAAAAAAGTACAACGTCGGTCATGCAAAATTTTCATTTTGATAATTCCAAAATATTGCTATAAGGTTCGCCATTATTATACTTCTATAGAATACAAAAAAAAATGCAAAAAGACCTAATATACCACATAACTTGAAGTGGAAATAAATAAATATAAATATGTGTATAAGAGTTTTAAGTTAATTATAGAATAAAATTTGTTAATTAGTGATCGCGTATAAAACATAAACTCTACAAAAAAAAAAGAATTATTACAAGCATTTTATTCTTCAAAGAGATAAACTCTTCCCGTGGTACTCAACTTATATACCAAATTAAAATCATTAAAAAAAAGTATCTAATTACCTGATTTTCATATAAAGTCTCATCGAAAATATCTTTAACAGACCATTTGAAGATCAAATCAATGAAATCATCTTTTGGCCATTCTCTCTTCTTCTTCTTCTTCTCCACAGAAGAATTCCCTCCCATCCTAATAAGAAATAATCACTCAAATCTTGTCAAACAAACCTGAAACATACATAAAAAACAGAAAAACAAAACCCCACGTGAATATTACCGTCAAAACTGCTACACGCAAACCATACACACACACACAAAAAAAAACCTGATATATAAAGCATTTCTTACTCATACACTGTGACGGAGGTAGGATCTCCACCACAAAGGTGGTTCAAGAAAAAATACAAACAGAAAAAGAAAAAAAAGAGTCAAAACAATTGCATCAGCATGGCAGACAAAGTATCCTACGTTAACATATTAAGAAGAATAGAATAATTATGAGGGAATTGATTCATTGATCTTAGCAACACCACAAACGGTGAAATAACCCCACCTTTCACACCTACTAGAAGTGGATACAGAACAAAGAATAATATTTTGACACTGGTTCTTCTTCTTGGAATACGAAAGGGTCGGCCTTTTCATTTTCCTGTAGGTCTACTCCCTTTCTAAAAAGTTAAAACTTTTAACTATTTTAACATTTGGTTTCAAAAATAACATATTGAGTTATGGTATGAAATCATTTACAATAAGATGAATAGTGAAAATAACTAGCTCGTTCTTTACAGGAACGGCTCAATCATATTGGGGCCTCAAGCAAAATTTATTAAGAGATCTTAAGCTTTTTTGAAGCAAAAAAAAAAAAAAAATTTTCAAATATGCACTTTTATTTAAAGTAAAGTTCTAATTTTAGGATGCAAAGTTGTTAATAAGTTTTTACAATCGATTCGCTTTATATATATATTTTTTTTCAGTTGACAATTTATCTAATTCATCTAATTTTACTTAAGGCACTTATTAAATCGCTCCTTTTTTGAGATTATATTGAAGTTCAGTTTTTCACCTCTCATTTTTTGAACTTGTCTCTTGGTACCACCTTGGTCAGCATATCCGAAGGACTCTCACTTGTATGGATCTTCTTGATCTGCATAGATCCATCCTCTATCCTTTCTCGAATCCAGTGATATCTCACATCGATATCTTTGTGTGCCCTTTCTTCCCACAATGATAGCACTCAATATCTTTAAGTCTGCTTCTGGATTTGCTTCTATTATGTTCTCTATTTTGAGAACTCCAGTTCTTGCTTCTCCCTCTAGAGTCAGTCACCAAGACATCTAATGAGGAGGAACCTTGAGATTTTCTTCTCACCTCTTCATTTAAAAGGTTGCTCTTGGCAAGATCCATAGAGATCATACCATCTGGAGCAGAATTTTATAATGAAGTTCTAAGAATTTCCCAAGAATTTGGTAGGGAACCAAGTAGAAACAGGCCTTGAATTTCTTCATCAAATTTAATGTCCATAGCAGATAACTGGTTCATGATCCCCTGAAAATTATTCAGATGATCTGTCAACGCAGAACCATCATGGTATTTTAGACCCAACATCTGCTTTATCAGAAACGTCTTGTTGTTTCTAGTTTTCTGAGCATACAAACATTCAAGGTGCTCCCATAGGGTCCGAGCATGTGTTTCCCATGAAATATGGTTCAAAACATTATCGTCAACCCACTATCTAATAAAACCGCAAACCTGCCTGTGTAACAAATTCCACTATTCATCTGATTTATTATCAGGCTTTATAGTGGCGAAGACAGGTTGATGAAAATTCTTGACATAGAGCAAATCTTCCATTTTGCCCTTCCAAATGACATAATTTGTGCCATTCAAAGTAACCATTATACTAGTGTTGGCTTCCATCGTTTATCACAAATACAAATACTATTATTAGGAGACCAAAGTAATTATTTTCTGATGTGAAAGTTCAGATTATGCTGCAACCACAAAGCATACTCAGACAGAACCTTGGCTCTGATACCACTTGTAGGGAATATACCCAGTAAAAATAATATTCATTGTATTAGTGATAAACGTGGACCACTAAGTTATGGTTAAATCAGCAAGAAAAAATGCAGCAAAAATGACACCAAGATTTTTACGTGGAAAACCCTTCTAAATAAGGGAAAAAACCATGACTCCGAGAGGAGCAACTGATATCACTATAGTAAGAAATTTACACCGTATAGTAACGAGTACAAATACTCCAAAGAACACTACAACACTCAAAAGAAATAACCCTCTTTTGATATTCTCACCTCACTACAATATCGCTCACTCTCTATTTTCCTCACAGACTATTTTCTTATACTCTGTCTGTGAAACCTCACTCTTTGTTTCTCTCTTTTTGTTGGTGTGATGAAATGAGATCAGAAGCTCTCCTTTTATAGGCGGAACCTCACTCTCACACGCCTACTATATTTGACATTTTTCTCTTCTGCAGGTTTGCTATGCCTACCAATCTTGACGTTTTTCCCTTTCATTTATGTTGACAATTCAAGAATTGCGGTGGCTACCAATGTCTTTCCTTAAATCATGGGATGGACCCCACAAGACCCTCAACTCAGAAAAAATAAAGTCACAACATACAGTGGCAGGCCACCTCACAGGAAGGGGTGTCAAATGACTCCCCTTCACGGGGAAAAATATTATGTAGGTAGGTAATTTTTTTTTATATGTATATATACTATGTGTGTTTTTGTATGTTTACTTTTATATATCGTGACACCCCTTAATAAAAAAATCGCTCCGCCATTGACAACATAATCGAAAAAACATGATAATAAATAAAACACGGAAGCATAGCTAAAAAAACAAAGACGACATGTGACATGTTGTTGCAAACATTAACGTACAAAAGACAAATATACGATATACGACGTGTATGCAATGGCAAATTTAGAGTATAATATATGGATTTACGGAATTTAATAGTCTTCGTCTAGATTATCGTAATTTTTGTTAAATATATACATATAAACAGTTAATTATAATTCAATTATTATTATATATTAACTTGATATCGATAAAACAATCTTTAAGTTTCAAATTCTGAATTCGCTTTTGTATACGCAAATATGTTAAATTGAGGTTAAGTCTAATCTTCAAGCCTTTCAACATTTCCTTGTTTGTATTATCCTTTACGGAATGCTTCCAAAATCCCCTAATATTATTTAGAGAATCCTTTGTCAGCTCCCGTTTAGCCATAAAATATGGGAGTTTTTTTAATTTTTTTTAAATACTTTTTTTTTTGTAATATATTCTAATCATTTTTTAGCAGATTTTAAAACAAAATCTTCAAATCCCCAAAAAAAAAACTCTAGAGTAGTTTTTGAAAGTTTTCTGCTCACAAAATTTCAATTTCTTTTCATGTAAAATCTTTTAACTTTCAAATATCATTTTATCTCATCATAAAAAACTCATTTTTTTTGAGTTTCAACCAAATCTATGTCCAAACGCTAGTTTAGTGAAAGTTCTTTGTCTTTGGACCTTTTATCCGAGCTAAAGGAAGACATGGAACGTATTTCAACAAAAAATTGAGAAATATGACAACTTTTTGGGTCCTTAGACAAATACAAGTTTCGAACTAAAGCTACTGGGTTTGACCGATCCCGCTTTCGGCACTCTAGCTCTGCCCCTGAGCCCATAGGCTACTGTCTGAACTATCCGCCATATCATTTTACCCTTTAAAAATAATTTCTTGTTTTCTTAAAAAATAAATTTTCTTTCTTATTTTCTATTGTTTGATTAGTTAACAAAAATATTTTTTAAAAAGATATAATCTATACATACACTATGAAAGAGGAATTGAATAAAGGCAAGCGAGGGGGAGTTAGAAGTTGCGATCAACTAGAACTCTTCCACCAAGGAAGAGTAGCATTAGAACTCCAGTTGTTTCTTTGTCTAATAGCTCTTAATATTACAGGATGTTATCATTAGTACACACAAAAGCAGAAGTTAAACGTGAGTTGAGAGAAAAATAGCAAAGCATTTTGCAAGCAATTCGTGTGTGATTCAAGTGTGCAAACCTGAAGCGACATGAACCAGATAGAATAACCAGTTCTAAGTGTCTGTCTTTTATTCTAGTTCAATTGTAATAGGCGTTTTCATATTGTATCTTTCAGCTTCTAGAGGCAATTGTAATAGGTACTCAGAGTATTCAAGTTAGACTTAACTTGAAGTTGTCGCAACAGTTAGAGGCCAGTTGCCACAACGAGATTAGAGTTAATCCTTAGGTTTACAAAGCGTTTTGTAAATGTTATTTTGGCTCAGTGATTTAGTGAAGTGTTGGAAAAAATCCTACAAAGTAGTAGGCCGTGATTTTTTCACCTTTTGAGTCGGGTGTTTTCCACGTAAAAATCCTTGTATTCAATAATTTTTGTATTTATTATTCCGCAAAAGTAGTATAAGGAACACATAGAAGAACCAGGTTCTCCTATAATTTGTGCATGCAAAAATTAGACGCCACACAAATCACCCTCCCCCTCTTGTGTTGAAGTATAAAACATCAATTGGTATCAGAGTGGGTTATCCTTGAAGAGGCTAACACCTTAGGAGAAGATCAAGATGAGTGCACCACCTGAAAACTAGGAAGGACAATCCACTGCTAGGCCACCACTCTTCAACGGCCAGTACTACTCCTGGTGGAAGAACAAGATGAGAGATCACATCATAGGAGAAGACTATGAGTTGTGGGATATCGTCACTGATGGTCCACTGGCTACACTGAAGAAAAATGTTGAAGGAGTAGATGTGCCAAAAACAAGAGCTGACTGCACTGCTGAAGACTTGAGGAAATGGGAGAAGAATGCCAAAGTCAAGAAATGGCTTGTTTGTGGACTTGGTCCAGATGAGTATAGCAGAATCCAAAGTTGTACCATTGTTAAGGAAATTTAGGACACTCTGCAAGTGGCCCATAAAGGAACACCTCAAGTGAAGAGGTCCAGAAGAACACTACTACGCTCTCAATATGAGAATTTTACCATGAAGGAAGGGAAAACCATCAAAGAGATGTATACAAGGTTCACTACATTGACGAATGAACTGAAGTCTATTGGAAGGATTATTCCTGAAGAAGATAGAGTTGAGAAGATCTTGACAAGGGTTCTGCCAGTTACTTGGGAGAGAAAAATCACTGCCATTAAGGAATCAAAGAACATTGTCATTCTTAAATTGGATGAGCTAATTAGAAATCTCACTGCTTATGAACTTAGGAGGCAAACCATGAAGATGGATTCACCCAAGAAGGAAAGGATCCTGGCACTCAGAATCACAGAAGGTTCTGATCTAGAAGATGATGAAATGGCTATGATCACAAGGGACTTCAAGAAGTACCTATGGAGAGGAATGTGTCACTCAAGAAGTGGGAGCTACAATAAACCAAAGGTTCCTGAAAAGCAATCCAATGAGGGATGCTACAAGTGTGGGAAGACTGATCACCACATCAAGAACTGTCCTCAATGAAAAAAAACAACCTGATATATAAAGCATTTCTTACTCATACACTGTGACGGAGGTAGGATCTCCACCACAAAGGTGGTTCAAGAAAAAATACAAACAGAAAAAGAAAAAAAAGAGTCAAAACAATTGCATCAGCATGGCAGACAAAGTATCCTACGTTAACATATTAAGAAGAATAGAATAATTATGAGGGAATTGATTCATTGATCTTAGCAACACCACAAACGGTGAAATAACCCCACCTTTCACACCTACTAGAAGTGGATACAGAACAAAGAATAATATTTTGACACTGGTTCTTCTTCTTGGAATACGAAAGGGTCGGCCTTTTCATTTTCCTGTAGGTCTACTCCCTTTCTAAAAAGTTAAAACTTTTAACTATTTTAACATTTGGTTTCAAAAATAACATATTGAGTTATGGTATGAAATCATTTACAATAAGATGAATAGTGAAAATAACTTGCTCGTTCCTTACAGGAAAGGCTCAATCATATTGGGGCCTCAAGCAAAATTTATTAAGAGATCTTAAGCTTTTTTGAAGCAAAAAAAAAAAAAAATTGTCAAATATGCACTTTTATTTAAAGTAAAGTTCTAATTTTAGGATGCAAAGTTGTTAATAAGTTTTTACAATCGATTCGCTTTATATATATATATATATTTTTTTTTCAGTTGACAATTTATCTAATTCATCTAATTTTACTTAAGGCACTTATTAAATCGCTCCTTTTTTGAGATTATATTGAAGTTCAGTTTTTCACCTCTCATTTTTTGAACTTGTCTCTTGGTACCACCTTGGTCAGCATATCTGAAGGACTCTCACTTGTATGGATCTTCTTGATCTGCATAGATCCATCCTCTATCCTTTCTCGAATCCAGTGATATCTCACATCGATATCTTTGTGTGCCCTTTCTTCCCACAATGATAGCACTCAATATCTTTAAGTCTGCTTCTGGATTTGCTTCTATTATGTTCTCTATTTTGAGAACTCCAGTTCTTGCTTCTCCCTCTAGAGTCAGTCACCAAGACATCTAATGAGGAGGAACCTTGAGATTTTCTTCTCACCTCTTCATTTAAAAGGTTGCTCTTGGCAAGATCCATAGAGATCATACCATCTGGAGCAGAATTTTATAATGAAGTTCTAAGAATTTCCCAAGAATTTGGTAGGGAACCAAGTAGAAACAGGCCTTGAATTTCTTCATCAAATTTAATGTCCATAGCAGATAACTGGTTCATGATCCCCTGAAAATTATTCAGATGATCTGTCAACGCAGAACCATCATGGTATTTTAGACCCAACATCTGCTTTATCAGAAACATCTTGTTGTTTCTTGTTTTCNTCTGCATAGATCCATCCTCTATCCTTTCTCGAATCCAGTGATATCTCACATCGATATCTTTGTGTGCCCTTTCTTCCCACAATGATAGCACTCAATATCTTTAAGTCTGCTTCTGGATTTGCTTCTATTATGTTCTCTATTTTGAGAACTCCAGTTCTTGCTTCTCCCTCTAGAGTCAGTCACCAAGACATCTAATGAGGAGGAACTTTGAGATTTTCTTCTCATCTCTTCATTTAAAAGGTTGCTCTTGGCAAGATCCATAGAGATCATACCATCCGGAGCAGAATTTTATAATGAAGTTCTAAGAATTTCCCAAGAATCTGGTAGGGAACCAAGTAGAAACAGGCCTTGAATTTCTTCATCAAATTTAATGTCCATAGCAGATAACTGGTTCATGATCCCCTAAAAATTATTCAGATGATCTGTCAACGCAGAACCATCATGGTATTTTAGACCCAACATCTGCTTTATCAGAAACGTCTTGTTGTTTCTAGTTTTCCGAGCATACAAACATTCAAGGTGCTCCCATAGGGTCCGAGCATGTGTTTCCCCAGAAATATGGTTCAAAACATTATCGTCAACCCACTATCTAATAAAACACTATATATATATTTTTTTTTCAGTTGACAATTTATCTAATTCATCTAATTTTACTTAAGGCACTTATTAAATTGCTCCTTTTTTTAGATTATATTGAAGTTCAGTTTTTCACCTCTCATTTTTTGTGTGTTTTCAGTAACCTGATTTATATTTTTTAGTTGACAAGTTTGAATTCTAATATTCGATAAAAAAAAAATATAACTAGAAGTAAAATTTACCAGATGTAAAATTTAATTATAAGATAATAAAAAGTTAGAATAATGTAACCTTGATTCTAAAAGTTGATAACTTGATATCACTACAAGATTTTACTTCTTTAGTTCGCTTATTGTAGTGCTTGAAAATTTTAAGATAAAGGGGAAAAATGATCAATTTACTTTATTCAATTCCCTTGCCCTTATTTTGAGAGAATAGATAGCTTTAACAGAATGAAAGGAGGAAATTACTCGGTACAAGTTTTATTATTGTAACGATCCTGTCGGTCGTTCCGAAAGTTTAGCCCCGTTTCTCCTATTTCTGTCTTGTTATGTGTTATTCAGCTCTACCATGTTGTGTTAGATTAGTTGGCTCGGGTTCGAAGCGGTTGTGGTGAGAAAGGAGACACTTAGTCTCTTAAGTTGGCTGAATAGTTGGAAAAGTCAACCGGAAATTAACTTATAGGTAACTGATCTCGGAATTTGGTTTTAATGGTTCAAATAGATTTGTTAGGTGATTTGAGACTTAGGAGTGTGTTCGGAATATTGTTCGGAAGTCCGGAGTATAATTAGGCTTGAATTGACGAAATTGAATTTTTGGCGATTTCCGATCGGCATTAGAAAATTAGCTATCGGGATCGGAATGGAATTTCGGAAGTTGGAAAAAGTTCGTATTGTCATTTGGGATGTGTGTACAAAATTTTAGGTCATTCGGAGGTGATTTGATAGGTTTCGACGTTGTTTGTGGAATTTAGAAGTTTCTAAGTTCTTAGGCTTAAATCTGAGGTAGATTTGGTGTTTCGGTGTTGTTTTGAATGGTTCGAAGGCCCGACTAAGTTTGAACGAGGTTATGGAATGTGTTGGCACGTTTGGTGGAGGTCCCGAAGGCCTCGGGTGTGTTTCGGGTGGTTATCGGACCAATTCGTGGTTTGAAGTTGGCAGATTTTTCTTGCTGGTTTTCTGTTATGGTGTTCCTCTATGCGATCGCAGGTGTGTGTTAGCGATCACATAGGCTTATCTGGGGGGTGTGTGAGTTTGTTCTATGTGATTGCATAAGCTAGGCTACGATTGCGTTTCAGTGTGGCATTGTGCTTTGCGAACGCGTGGTCAGTGTCGCGTTCGCGTTGAAGAAAGGGAGCGAGTGAAGGTTGAGCGTTTTCTCTACGCGAACGTGCGAGAGAGGATGCGAACACGTGGGGTTGTGTGGCCTTTAATCGCGAACGCATAAGATTGGTCTATGATCGTGTAAGGTAATTAGGGGCAATGCTTCGCGATCGCGTGGAAGTTGACGCGATCGCACGGAAGAAAGACCTAGGCAGCAATATTAAAAATCTAAATCGAGTGTTTGAACCCATTTCTCATATTTTGAGCTAGAGACCACGGGATTAGGCAATTTTTGAAGGGTTTTTCAGAGAGTTGATCGGGGTAATTATTTCTCACTTGGTTTTGGTTAAACTCCATGATTATGCCTTTAATTTGTATCATTTAATTCGTGATTTGAGGTGGAAATTGGGTGAAAAATGAGGGAAAATGGGAGAGTTCATTTTGGGGGTTTGGATGACCATTTGATGCCGGATTTTGATGAATTTGATATGGGTAGACTCGTGAGAGAATAAGGATTCTAGTTTTGTGATTTTTGTTGGATTCTGAGACATGGGCCTGAGGGCCGGGTTTGACCAAATTCGGGATTTGTGATGTAATTTAATAATTTTGATGTGGACTTCGCTCATTGGGCATATATTAATGATATAATACTGATTTTGATTAGATTCGGGGCGATTTATGGTCGAGTCGAGCGGCATGAGAATTGCGGAGTAGAGTTTTGGCTTGCTTGAGGTAAGTAATAATTCCAAACTTGGTTCTAAGGGTTCGAAACCCCGAACTACGTGTTATGTGATTTGAATTGGGTGACGCACATGCCAAGTGACGGGCGTGCGGGCATGCACCGTGAGACTTGTGACCTGGTTCATTCCATGGAGTAGTTAAGTGATTCCTTCTTGTTGATATCCATGTTACTGTCAATGTGATTAATGCAAACATGCTAGAAATCCTGATAGATATTATGTTAAGGCTTCACGCCGATACTATTGGGACCCTAGTGGTCGCTTATTGATGTCATTTCGTGGGTTTCATTGATATTATATACTCGGTCTTGTTATTGCATATCATATCATGTCTCAGTCTCGGTAATTGTTGTTTTGCACATTATATCATTGATTCGGGCTAGTCCATGCATTGTGAGCCCGTGTGAGCGAGACTAGAGAATGATGACTAAGTGAGGCCGAGAGCCTAATATTGACTGACCGTTATGGGATCGGGCTGCACGCCGCAGCATGTTATATTGATTTATGTCTGGATCTGGCTTATGATAATGCTTGGGTTGTAGGAGCCCCTCCGGAGTCTGTAACACACCCCTAGTGAGCACAATGATATTTGAGGGATGGATCTTCCCTGGACATGGATCTTGTTCGAAGTGTTTATGCTTGGAGATGGATCTTCTCTATGAGACTGGATTGGCCTGTTTCCATCGGTACTAAGTGACTGAGGTCAGTGACGCGTATATGTATTCTGGGATAGATATTCCCTGGGCCGTTGAGCCATATATAGTACCGAGTGGTTGTGAGGTGTATCACTAACTGGAGAATGATCTTCTCCTTATGGTTGGATCGACCTTCCTCAGTATTGAGTGACTTCTGTCTGATGTGTATATATTCCGGGATGGATCTTCCCTGGGCCATGTGAGCCATATACAGTACTGAGTGGGCGAGTATTTGAGAGTGGGAGCACATTGTGCATTTCATACTGTTGATGCATTGGCATGTAGAATACGTCGAGGTATATATGTTAAACTGTTCGGAACTGTGTTTCTCTTATCACTTTGAGTTGACTAGTTAACTGAAAGCATGCCTAAATTTCTGTACATTTATTCTGTAATAAATATAGAGGTTTAGTCCGTCACTACCTCTCAGTCCACAGGTTGGGCTTGTTACTTACTAAGTTGGTGTACTCACGTTAATCCCTGCACCTTGTGTGCAGATTCAGGTGCCAGGACTGAGTGAGAGTTGGTTTACTCTCTTTGGAGCACTTCGAAGATTGCAAGGTAGCTGCACGGCGTCCGCAACCTTTCCTTTCTCCTTCCTATTTAGTCATTTTGTTTATTCTCATACTTGTTGTATTAAGAGAACAATACCAGATTTTGTATTTCCTTTTAGTTGCTCATGACTGATGACTTCGAGTTTTGGGGATGTATTTAAATGTTTTACTTAACTTTATTTGTTTCGAAATGCTAAGATGGAAGATTTATGAAATACTGGTAAATACTGAATCAAACGAAGGGTTTCTTATGTTATACATAGTAAATTGACTAGCCTAGTATCACGACATGCGTCATCACGGCGGGGTTGATTTTCGGATCGTGACAATTACTTATGAGACAGGAGAAAAGAATATTGATATTAGAATAGAAATTTTCCATTGTCACCGTCAATCACATGCCTAGATGTTTTTCTTTCATTTTTAATAAAAATCTTACACTGTACTTTTTTATCGTACACAAGTCAATACTAATATTTTGTTAAGAAAATTTTTAGAAGCAACAATATTAATTAAAAAATAGGGCCTCAAAAGCTGAGGGGCCTAAAGCCTTTGCTTTAGTGGCTTGACCCTCCAGCCGGCCCTGGTTCTTTAGGGTTTACAGATAATTAAATGAAATATTATATTCGCTTTTTTACATTCATCTTTTTATTAACTAATTATGTATTCTTACGTATCAAATTATATTATTACAAATTAATTTGGTTTAGTGTATATATTATAAATCTTTTTTTTAAAAGTTTTGTGCTGAATTAAACTACATTATTCGAATAAAAAGGGAGAAAGTAGTAACATGAAGAAATAAGTTACTTTGACGGCATTAAAAGTCATTTTGGGATATCGAGCCTATGATCACATGCTATATACATAACGTGGCAGGTAACAATTATAGTTTCTCTTTGGGTTAATAAATCAACCCCTTCAACTTTTTATGTAAAACTAGAGCCGGCTAGTCAATTTTTCGAACTGATAATTAAAAAATAGTTAATATTTATAAAGTTATTAAAAAATAGTCATTATTTTACTGCAACACGAAAAGTTCAGCATAATATACTAGAAATAGGAACATATGTGTATGAACTTCTAGCATATTATGATGGATCAGTATATTATGCTGGAACTCCAGCATATTATGCTGGAAGTTCACATGTAAAAAAATTGAACTTCAGTATATTATGTTGGAATATTTTTTGAATTTTAAACAGTATTTTTCTTTAGATTTATCTGTGTAATGCCACAGATTAATCGTTCTTTTTGTTTACATCTATGCAAATATGCTGTTACCAGCATCTGCATTTTAAAAAGTAATGCTAATAATTTTGGTTGTCTAGCCAGTAGCCCCATGAATGTTTTTTTTCCAGCAAAAATGACATTATATAGCCGTTTTTACAAATAGTTCCTATATATAGTTTTTAATTATATATATATACAACTAAATACAAATAGTTTCTAGCGCGAGCTAAAAAGAAAAAAACTCATGTTTTTATGCCAGGGTTTCAAAAAATGCATCCAGTCACATTCATTTCACTCTTGTGTTCTTTTGAAATTTGATCAAGAGAAAGAGCCATAAGTGTTCGGAAATAATGTCTCTTAATTTCACAAGATAGATGTAAAGTATGCGTACGCATTATTCTTCCTAAATTCTACATTATTGGAATACAAAGGGTATATGTAACGACCCGACCAGTCGTTTTGTGTATTCGAACCCCGTTTCCCTAAATAAGACTTCTCTTAGCGGCTTATAGTGATTTTTGACTTGCGGGGACGGGTGGTTCGGGACTCGGAAGTGTTTTGAGTAATGTAGGAACACTTGGTTCCTTAAGATTGCTTTTAAGGCCAAGTTTGTCTTCGGTCAAATTTTGAGTAAACGACCTCGGAATCGAATTTTGCCAATTCCAGTAGCTTCGTATGATGATTTCGGACTTGTGCATATGTCTGAAATGGGTTTTGGATGACCCGGGAGCGTTTCGACGCCAAATAGCGAAAATAGAGTTTCCTTAAGTTCATAATTTGGTTTGGAACGTGTTTTTAGTGTTAACGAGGTCCGAACGGAATTCCAAGAGCTGGAATAGTTCTGTTATGTCATTTATGACTTGCTTGAAAAAATTTAGTTTCATTCTGAGTAGCATAGGTCGGTTCGGCGCATTGAAACCGAATTCAAGAACTTGAAAATTCTTAAGTTTGATTCTAGAGGTTTTGAGGAGTGATTTTGAGTTTTAGCATTGTTTTGGGTATTCCGAAGGCACGAGCGAGTCCATAATATGATTTAGGATATGTTGGTATAATTTCACGGGGGATCGGGTGGGCCCAGGTGCCTCCCGGATACCAAACGGGGCCAAAAACCAGTAGCTTCAGCTGCTAGTGCACCAGTTCTGGTGTGACCGCATGTGCGGTTGCCTAGATCGCAGGTGCGAGACCGCCCCTGCGGTCAAGGCCTCACAGGTACGACCTATAAGGGAGAAGGCCCAGATCGTAGGTGCGGACCCTTCTCCACAGGAGAGGGTCCGCTGGTGCGGAAACCCCTCCACAGGTGCGATCCCCAGTCCCTTTGCCAAATTTCGCAGGTGCGAGCCTTGGCTCGCAGGTGTGAGACCGCAGGTGCGGTCCTCGAGCCGCAGGTGCGAGGTCACTGTAGGCAGTGAGCTCATTTAATTCGGGACTTAACCATTTTTCACCATTTCTTCCACACCATAGGCGATTTTGAGAGCTTTCAAGAGGGTATTCGGCCTAGCTACTAAGAGGTAAGTAATTTCCATTTAAATGTTGGTTTATTACATCAATCTTAGGTATATTAACACCCAATTAGTGTAAATCAAAGGGGTTAGAGTGGAAACCTAGGGTTGATGAACTTCAGAGAAATTCACCACTTTTCCACCATGAAATCATACAAAAACTATATATTAATGATCCTTAGGCTATGGGTGAGTGTTTTCTTCGAAAATTTATGGAATCCGAGCATGTGGGCCCGGGGGTGTACTTTGGGATTTCTTCAAGAATGATGAATTAGCTAAGCTAGTAAGAGAAGTTCATACTTTTGAGTGTATATTAATGTATTTATATAATATTTGACTAGTTTCGAGTCCTCGGGTGTATAGGTTGGAGTTTCGGGCGCGTTCTTGGTCCGAGAAGTAGGTTCGGCATGAGGTGAGTATCCTTTCTAACCTTGTAAGAAGGAATTGTCCCCATAGGTAATTATAAATAATTGAATTGTTCTTATTTGCGGGGGCTACGCACGCACGAGGTGACGAGAGTCCGTGCGTAGCTACTACTATGTTATGACGGGTAGTATTTAGGACTCACAAGCATGCTTATATGCCTTACTTGTATCCCTGCATGTATTCCTAGTAGATTATTATCCTTGAACTAGCATGAGAAAATGGAAGGTTACATATATTGATGTTTCCATGATTCTTGTTTTCCAAGTGTGAACTCTATATTTCCTGAATTTCCTGATAATTCTGTGTATGTGTACGAGCACCCGTGTCACATGTATGATTTGTGAGAGGGGAAGCCTTATATTATGTCAACCGCGTCGCATGATCGATTCGCGAGCGGGGTAATAGATGCATTTATGGTTCGGGCCGTTCGATCCTTCCGCAGTGCACATTTAATTTTTGCATCGCTTCGACTGTACGCCTCGGCATCCTATATGCTATGTATTTGACTGAGAGTCTTATTATTATTATCAAATGAATTGTTCTATGTGGAAGGGGACTTTGGACTTTTATTATAGTTGTTATTTGGCACTTGCGGTAGGTGGTAGTTCATATACTTGATATTCCATGTCTACTTGATTTCCATAATTGCTAATCCTGATTAAATCTGTCTAATTATATTATTGCTAATGACCCTAGTGAGTAATATGTCTACCTCTCGTCACTACTTCTTCGAGTTGAGACGAGATACTCACTGGGTACATATTTGTTTATATGTAATCATGCTACGCTTCTGTACTTAATTGTACAGGTTCTGAAGCTGGTGCATGTGGTTATCATACCGGAGCGGGATCGTGAGGGTACTTTCTGGGTTAGACTACACGGTGAGATGATCTTCCTAGCATTCCTCAGCAGCACTGTGGAGTTTCTATTATTTTCAGATATTTTTGTCTACCCCCTTTCAGACAGTTGTATATTTATTTTGTCTACTTTGTACATTCCACTAGTCGCATGTGGACTTGTGACACTAGGTCTTGGCATACGTAGTTGGTTTTATAATATTTTTGCTATACTACATATTTTGGCAACGATCTTTTGAGTTCATTTAATCAAGTTGCATTCACTTGACCGTTTTCTTTAAATGATTTCTAAATCTAAAATTTAACAAGTACTTAAATATTTAAATAAGTAGAGTAATCTTGCTAGTAAACTGACGTTGGCTTGCCCGACTCCGGTGTTGGGCGCCATCACGACCTGAACTGGAATTTGGGTCGTGACAATATGGTATCAGATCTCTACGTTCACGTAGGTCTCACAAGTCACAGGCAAACGTAGTAGAGTCTTGCGGATCAACACGGAGACGTCTGTGTTTATCTTCGGGAGGCTATAGGGTGTTAAAAAACCTATCTTTATTCTTATTCTATCGTGCAATCGATGGTCTTACTAAATCTCATTATTCTATTCTCTCACAGATGGTGAGGACTCGTGCAACTAATATTCTAGACCTGGGAGATGTCGTTACCCCCGCCGTCCGAGGCCGTGGTAGAGGTCGGGGGAGGGCACCGGCCCGAGGTAGGGGACGAGGGCGTCCCAGAGTTGCTCCATTAGCACCCCAGAGGATCCTATCATTGAGGAGCAGAACGAGGAGCCTCCAACAGATCCTGCCCCAGCAGATTTCATGACTGCACCAGGCTTTCAGGAGATCATGGGCCGTATGATGCGGTTCATGGACACTATGATCCAGGCTGGTTTATTTCCAGCGGATCCCGCCACATCTCAGGCGGGAGGGGGAGTTCAGACCCCTACCGCCCAGGCCGCAGGTCATGCAACGGCAGTATATCAGTCTCTGGGTACTCTGCCCGTGGGTGGAGCTCAGCCAGCAGTAGCCGCACCAGAGCTCAAACCAGCTGCGGACGGCGATCCGCAGAAGCTACTTGATAGATGGACTTGATTGCACCCTCCTGTCTTCGGAGGTGAGAAAGGCGAGGATGCCCAGGACTTTATTGATAGGTGCAAGGACAGACTGCACAACATGAGGATTTTGGAGTCCCATGGAGTCGACTTCACTACTTTCCAGCTAGAGGGCAGGGCCCACAGATGGTGGCAGTCATTTATTCTTGGTACCCAGCAGGTTCCCCTACTATCACATGGGAGCAGTTCACTCAGCTGTTCCTGGACAGGTATATTCCACGCTCCGAGAGGGAAGAGCTGCGGTACCAGTTTGAGCAGCTGGAGCAGGGGCAGATGTCAGTGACAGACTATGAGGCCAGGTTTTAAGAGTTGTCCCGCCATGCCCTTATGATTCTTCCTACTGATGCTGAGAGGGTGCGGAGGTTTGTAGCTAGGCTACACTCAGTTATTAGGGCCAACATGGCCCGAGAGGTGGAGATGGGTCCTCCTTATCAGCTTGTGGTCGAGGTAGCTCGCCGGATTGAGGGTTACCGATCGAGGGGCAGAGAGCAGGGTCAGCAGGACAAGAGAGCTAGATTTTCTGGAGATTTCAGAGAGCTAGGGGTAGAGGTCAGTTTGGTAGAGGCTAGCCCAGCAAGCCTCCATATTCAGCTCCTCCACCACCTTCTCGTGGTTCTCCAGTGAGACCTTATTTCAGCGCCATGACGGAGAGTTCTTACCACCCACCAGCTATTCAGGGTCCCTCCGGCGGGTATTCAGGTCATTAGGGGTCTCCTAGTCCTTACTTCAGTGCCATGTCGGAGAGTTCTCATCGTCCCCTAGATATTCATAGGTCTTCTTCAGGGCAGCATGCCATGCCTCCAGCGAGGTGTTATGAGTGTGGGGATTCAGGCCATATGAGGAGGACTTGTCCTAAGCTCCGGGGCAAGGCTATTTAGCAGAGTTATCAGCCCGCATTCTCAGCACCGGCGCCCCGTCCACCTAGAGGTGGAGGACAGACTGGTAGAGGTCGTCCCAGAGGTGGAGGCCAGGTAGGGGGAGCTCAACTATCTCCTATTCGGTCCAATGGAGGTTAGTCTTCAGGTACTCCAGCCAGATTCTACGCCATTCCGGCCCGAGCAGATGCAGTGGACTTAGATGCCGTGATCACAGGTATTATTTTAGTATATGGTAGAGAGACATCAGTGCTATTTGAATGAGGATCTACTTATTCGTATGTGTCAGTCTTGTTTTCTTGTTTTCTGGATGCTCCTCGTGAGTCCTTGGGTTCTCCTAAATATGTATCCACTCTCGTTGGTGATTCTGTAGTGGGAGACCAGATTTATCGGTCTTGTATGATCACATTCTGTGGGTTCGAGACTAGAGCGGACCTCCTATTGCTCGATATGGTTGATTTTGAGATTATGATGGGCATGGATTGGCTATCTCCTCATCATGCCATCTTGGATTGCCATGCCAAGACGGTTATTTTGGCCATGCCTGAGTTTCCTAGGCTGGAGTGGAGAGGTTCCTCGGTTAGTGCATCCGGTAGAGTTATTTCCTTCTTGAAGGCTCGACATATGGTCGAGAAGGGTTGTTTGGCATATCTTTCTTATGTGCGGGACACCACCGCCGAGTCTCCGACGATTGATTCAGTGCCAGTTTTTTGAGAGTTTGATGATGTATTCCCTTCAGACCTTCCAGGCATGCCTCCAGATCATGATATTGAATTCTGCATTAATTTAGCTCTTGATACTCAGCCTATTTCCATTCCCTCGTACCGTATGGCTCCTAAGGAGTCGAAAGAGTAGAAGGAGCAGCTAGAGAGTTGTTGGCTAAGGGGTTTATCAGACCGAGTGTATCACCGTGGGGTGCTCCAGTTCTATTTGTGAAGAAGAAGGATGGGTCCATGTGAATGTGTATTGATTACCGCCAGTTGAACAAGGTCACCATCAAGAACAAGTATCCATTGCCACGCATTGACGATTTGTTTGACCAGTTGTAGGGTGCCAGGCATTTTCTAAGATAGACTTGAGATCGGGCTATCATCAGTTGAAGATTTGGGCCTAAGATGTTCCAAAGACTGCTTTTCGTACGAGATATGGCCACTATGAGTTCCTGGTGATGCCCTTTGGCTTGACTAATGCCCCAGCAACATTTATGGATTTGATGAATAGGGTGTTCAGGCCGTATATTTATTCTTTTGTCATCGTCTTCATTGATGACATCTTGATTTACTCACGTAGCCTGGGAGAGCACGAGCAACATTTGAGAGTTGTGCTCCAGACTTTGCGAGAACAAAAGCTATATGCTAAGCTCCAAGTGTGAGTTTTGGTTGGATTCCGTGGCATTATTGGGACATGTAGTATCCAAAGAGGGTATCAAGGTTGATCCTAAGAAGATTGAGGCAGTTCAGAGTTGGCCACGTCCTACTACAACTACAAAAATCAGGAGTTTATTGGGTATAACAGGCTACTATCGGTGATTTGTGGAGGGCTTTTCATCCATTGCAGCCCCATTGACCAGATTAACTCAGAAGAATGCTCCATTTCGGTGGTCCGACGAGTGTGAGGCGATCTTTCAAAAGCTCAAGATAGCATTGACCTCAACACCAGTTCTGGTATTGCCTTCCGGTTTTGGGATGTATACAGTGTATTGCGACGTTTCACGTGTTGGCTTGGGGTGTGTGTTGATGAAGAAGGGAAATTTATAGCTTATGCTTCGCGCCAACTGAAGGTTCATGAGAAGAATTATCCGGTGCACGATTTGGAGTTGGCAGCGATTGTTCATGCTCTTAAGATTTGGAGGCATTACTTGTATGGGGTGTCTTGTGAGGTTTATACAGACCAACGCAGCTTGCATCACTTGTTCAAGTAGAGGATCTTAATTTGAGGCAGCACAAGTGGCTTGAGTTGCTGAAGGATTATGACATCACCATCCTTTATCATCCGAGCAAGGAGAATGTAGTAGCAGATGCCTTGAGCAGGAAGGTAGAGAGTATGGGTAGTTTGGCTTACATTGCAGCGCAGGAGATACCTCTAGCCTTGTACATTCAGTCCTTGGCTAATCTCTTGGTGATATTAGATCTTTCAAAGCCTCGTCGAGTTCTTGCACATGTAGCTGCTCAGTCTTCGTTATTGGGGGAGATTAAGGCTCGACAATATGATGATCCACGCTTGGCAGAGCTACGGGAGATAGTGGTTCAGGGTGGTGCCAAGGAGATTACTATTGGCGAGGATGGTGTTCTGAGACTTCAGGGTCTTTTGTGTGTTCCTAATGTTAATAGCTTGAGGCAGAGGATTCTAGAGGAGGCACACAGTTCGCGGTATTCTGTTCATCCTGGTGCTACGTAGATGTATCGTGATCTGAAGCAGCATTTCTGGTGGAGGTGAATGAAGAAAGACATTGTGGAGTATGTGGCTAGGTGTCTTAACTGCCAACAGGTAAAGTATGAGCACCAGAGGCCAAGAGGCCTACTTCAGCAGATGCCCATTCCTGAGTGGAAGTGGGAGCGTATTACTATGGACTTCGTGGTTGGGTTGCCTCGGACCTTGCGGAAGGTTGACGCGGTTTGGGTCATTGTGGATAGATTGACCAAATCGGCGCATTTTATTCTTGTGGGTACTACTTATACTTCTGAGAGGCTAGCCCAGATTTACATTCGAGAGATAGTCCGATTGCATGGTGTGCCGGTATCCATTATATCAGATTGAGATCCTCAGTTCACCACGAACTTCTGGAGAGCATTGCACAGAGGGATGGATACTCAGATAGACCTCAGCACAACATTTCATCCGCAGACTGATGGTAATTCGGAGCGTACAGTTCAGATATTGGAGGACATGCTCAGAGCATGTGTGATTGATTTTGGGGGTCAGTGGGACCAGTTCTTGCCTTTGGTCGAGTTTTCTTATAATAATAGTTATCAGTCCTGCATTGAGATGGCTCCATTTGAGGCTTTATATGGTCGACGATGTCGTTCTCCTATCGGGTGGTTTGAGCCCGGCGAGGCTAAGTTATATGGCACGGACCTGGTGAGAGATGCCTTGGAGAAGGTGAAGTTGATTCAGGAGAGGCTCCACACATCACAGTCCAGACAGAAGAGTTACGCGGATCAGAGGGCATGTGATGTGTCATTTATGGAGGGAGATAAGGTTATGCTGAAGGTTTCACCGATGAAGGGCATTATGAGATTCAGGAATAAGGGCAAGCTGAGCCCGAGGTTTATAGGTCCTTTCGAGGTATTGAGGCGTGTTGGAGAGGTTGCCTACGAGCTTTCTCTACCTCCCAGCTTATCGGTAGTCCATCTGGTCTATCATGTATCCATGCTCCGGAGATATCGTGCCGACTTCTCTCACGTGGTTGATTTCAGCATTCAGTTGGATGAGAGATTGGGCTATGAGGAGGAGCCAATTGTTATTATTGATAGACAGGACCGCCAACTGAGATCTAAGAGAGTTTCTGCTGTGAAGGTCCAGTGGCGGGGCCAACCAGTCGAGGAGGCAAATTGGGAGTCCGAGGAGGTCATGTAGAGCAGATATCCACACTTATTCAGCACTTTAGGTATAATTCTAGACCCGTTCGAGGAGGAACGTTTGTTTAAGAGGTGGAGAATGTAACGACCCGAATGGTCATTTTGTTTATTCGGACCCCGTTTCCCTAAATAAGACTTCTCTTAGCGGCTTATAGTGATTTGTGACGTGCGGGGACGGGTGGTTTGGGACTCGGAAATGTTTTGAGTAATGTAGGAATACTTGGTTCCTTAAGATTGGCTTTTAAGGTCAAGTTTGACTTCGGTCAGCATTTTGAGTAAACGACCTCGGAATCGAGTTTCGCCAATTCCAGTAGCTTCTTATGATGATTTCGGATTTGTTTGTATGTCCAGAATGGGTTTTCGATGACCCGGGAGCGTTTCGACGCCAAATAGCAAAAATAGAGTTTCCTTAAGTTCATAATTTGGTTTGGAACGTGTTTTTGGTGTTATCGAGATCCGAACAGAATTTTGAGACCTGAAATAGTTCCGTTATGTCATTTATGACTTGCTTGCAAAAATTTGGTGTCATTCCGAGTAGCATAGGTCGGTTCGGCGCATTGAAACCGAATTCAAGAACTTGCAAATTCTTAAGTTTGATTCTAGGGGGTTTTAGGAGTGATTTTGAGTTTTAGCGTTGTTTTGGGTATTCCGAAGGCTTGAGCGAGTCTGTAATATGATTTAGGACTTGTTGGTATAATTGCACGGGGGCTCGGGTGGGCCCAAGTGTCTCCCGGACATTAAACGGGGCCAAAAACTAGCAGCTTCAGCTGCTGGTGCACCAGGTCTGGTATGACTGCAGCTGCAGTTGCCCAGATCGCAGGTGCGAGACTGCCCCTGTGGTCAAGGCCTCGCAGGTGCGAACCATAAGGGAGAAGGCCCAAATCGTAGGTGCGGAAACCCCTCCGCAGGTGCGATCCCCAGTCCCTTTTCCAAATTCCGCAGGTGCGAGACCGCAGGTGCGGTACTCGAGCCGCAGGTGCGAGGTCACTGAAGGCAGTGAGCTCATTTAATTCAGTAGTTAACCTATTTTCACCATTTCTTTCTCACCATAGGAGATTTTGAGAGCTTTCAAGAGGGTATTCGGCCTAGCTACTAAGAGGTAAGTAATTTCCATTTAAATGTTGGTTTATTACATCAATCTTAGGTAGATTAACACCCAATTAGTGTAAATCAAAGGGGTTAGAGTGGAACCTTAGGGTTGATGAACTTTAGATAAATTCACCACTTTTCCACCATAAATCATACAAAAACTATATATTAATGATCCTTAGGTTATGGGTGAGTGTTTTCTTCGAAAATTTCTGGAATCCGAGCATGTGGGCCCGTTGGTGTATTCTGGGATTTCTTCAAGAATGATGAATTAGCTAAGCTAGTAAGAGAATTTCATACCTTTGAGTGTATATTAACGTATTTATATAATATTTGACTGGTTTCGAGTCCTCGGGTGTAGAGGTTGGAGTTTCGGGCGCGTTCTTGGTCCGAGAAGTAGGTTCGGCACGAGGTGAGTCTCCTTTCTAACCTTGTAAGAGGGAATTTTTCCATAGGTAATTATAAATGATTGAATTGTCCTTATTTGCGGGGGCTACGCACGCACGAGGTGACGAGAGTCCGTGCGTAGCTACTACTATGTTATGCCGGGTAGTCTTTAGGACTCACAAGCATGCTTATATGCCTTACTTGTATCCCTGCATGTATTCCTAGTAGATTATTATCCTTGAACTAGTATGAGAAAATGGAAGGTTACATTAAATCTTGTTGTTGCTATGATTCTTGTTTTCCAAGTGTGAACTCTATATTTCCTGAATTTCCTTATAATTCTGTGTATGTATACGAGCACCCGTGTCGCATGTATGATTCGTGAGTGGGGTAGCCTTATATTATGTCAACTGCGTCGTATGATCAATTCGCGAGCGGGGTAATAGATGCCTCTATGGTTTGAGCCGTTCGCCCCTTCGGCAGTGCACATTTAATTTTTTGTGTCGCTTCGACCGTACGCCTTGGCATCCTATATGCTATGTATTTGACCGAGAGTCTTATTATTATTATTATCAAATGAACTGTTCTATGTGGAAGGGGACTTTGGACTTTTATTATAGTTGTTATTTGGAACTTGCGGTAGGTGGTAGTTCATATACTTGATATTCCATGTCTACTTGATTTCCATAATTGCTAATCCTGATTAAATCTGTCTAATTATATTCTTGCTAATGACCCTAGTGAGTAATATGTCTACCTCTCGTCACTACTTCTTCGAGTTTAGACGGGATACTCACTGAGTACATATTTTTTTATATGTACTCATGCTCTGGTTATCATACCGGAGCGCGATCGTGAGGGTACTTTATGGATTAGACTACACGGTGAGCTGCTCTTCCCGACATTCCTCAGCAGCACTGTGGAGTTTCTATTATTTTTGGATATTTCTGTCTACCCCCTTTCAGACAGTTGTATATTTATTTTGTCTACTTTGTATATTCCACTAGTCGCCTGTGGACTTGTGACACTAGGTCTTGGCACACATAGTCGGTTTTCTAATATTTTTCCTGTACTACATATGATGGCAATGTTCTTTTGAGTTCATTTAATCAAGTTGCATTCTGTTGACCGTTTTCTTTAAATGATTTCTAAATCTAAAATTTGAAAAGTACTTAAATATTTAAATAAGTAGAGTAATCTCACTAGTAAACTGATGTTGGCTTGCCCGACTCCGGTGTTGGACGCCATCACGACCTGAGTTGGAATTTGGGTCGTGACAGTATATTGTTGTTGAAAGAGACATATAAGTGTCCAAAAAAATCTAGAATACTATTGTCATATGGTTTGTAACCACAAAAGTGTATGAGTCAAAATCCGACTAGGTTCACCGAATGCAAATTAACGAGTTATGGCCGAGGTCGAGCAAGTCCCAATAGAGAGGAGTCGCCAAGCGAGAGATCGAGACCGAGGTCGAGTAGAGAAGATTAACAGTAATGACTAGGATAGTCTTAGAATTGCGAAAAGGAATATTCTACTGAATATTCCCCTGATTGTACTTTTTAAGGTTTCCTATGAATATCCCTTATAAATAGTAAGAGATAGGGAAAAAAAGGGGATTCACTTTTCGGATAAGAACACTTGTAAGAAGTTGACTATTGAGAGAACATACAAAAAAGCTTGTCTTGTTGCCATGATTGATTTCATTCTTTATTCTGCCGTTCCACTCACAAGATCCAAGAACACTTTGTCCATCCTCGTATTTAGTTATCACACGTTATTGTCAGAAGGAGGAATCATCCATATCATTCAATATTTGGGCGATTAATTCCTCCTATTTACATTTATTGCCATTTATCATATTTATTGCCTACCGTTATCTTCCGTTCATTGACAATCATTGAGCACATTCTAGGCATTTAATAACCTTGAATGTGGTCCAATATCATTGATATCTATTAATCTTAGATCTAGAATTGATTACGTTTAACTAGGATTTTCCCATTAACACCTTACTTAATTAGTTTAACAAAAATGTCACGACCCATTTTCGGAGTCGTGATGGCGCATGTCGTGGAACCAGGAAAGCCACCCATTTTATCTAACTAAATGCAATTTCCAATAAAATATCATTCTTAACAAGTCTGTGGATAAAAAAAAAAAAAAAATCAAAATTTGGAAACCAGTTTATGAAATTCAAAACCCAAATCCTACAAACCCCGGATCCAGTGTCACACAGTCATGAGCTGCTAATACTTAATACCAACATAGTCCGATAATAAATATGACGGTAGAAAAGGAAGAGAAGATGAGATCACGGTCGCCAGCTTCTACCTCGTCAACTCTGATGAAAACTGGTGCTACTCACTGACCAGAGCTAAATCCCGTTGTACCTGGATCTGCACACAAGTTCAAGGGGTAACGTGAGTACACCAACTCAGTAGTAACGAAACCAAACTACGGGCTGAGAGGTAGTGGCGGACTAAACCTCCGATAACTCGAACAACAGTATATAACTTGGACATGACAGTAATATATCAGAAAATAAACAAGATGCATCAATTTGTGCTTGTATCCCTGCATACCAACATGAATTCATATAGAATCAAGAATGATGTGTACTCAATAATCAAAGTCTCATAAGGTAGTCCACTTAGTACTAGAATACGACCTTCCGGGGAAAGTTCATCCCGGATATTACATAAACACAAGTGACACAGTCACCTAGTACTGAGGAAAAAGACCGATCCAGCCCCCCTGGAGAAGATCCATCTTCAGAACATAGTACCCGCGGAGAAAATCCATCTCCGGAACATAAGACCACGGAGAAGATCCATCTCCGGAACATAATACTCGGAAAAGATCCATGTCCAGGGAAATCCATCCCTCAATATCTTTGCGCTCACTGGGGATGTAAAGACTCCGGAGGGGTTCCTTTCAGCCCAAGCGCTATATAAAGCCAACAAAGGCATGATTCCAGGATCGCTGCGGTGTGAAGTCCGACCTCATAACTGTCTTAAAACCAGGATCCAAACCTCACTCAGTGAGTACCTTCCAGTCTCACTCACAATTCTCTAACATATGAAAATCAGCCCAAACCAATGATAATATCGAATAAACTAGCAACTTTTGAGACTGAGACATGAAACATATACTTTAACAGGACTGATTACATGAAAACAATAATCATAAATAGAGACAGTAATAATCGACCGTCCCGGTCTGAACATCTCGACGTGAAGCCTTAACATTTATACTTAGCATGATTTCTATTTCGTTCAAGGTAAATACCACCTTCACAATACAAATGTCAACCTGAGATAACCATTAGACAGTGCCATGGGATGAGCCAGGCTACAAATATTCGGTGTACGCACGCAGGCCTGTCACTTGGCAAGTGTGTCACCTTAATTAACATCATATATCAAATAGTTTGGGGTTTCGAACCCTCAGTTCCAAGTTTGGAAGCGTTACTTACCTCAAAACCGGCTAATATACTACTCCGCAGTGCCCTTGCCTCTAAATTCGGCCTCCGAGTGCTCCAAATCTACCAATAATCAGATGTATATCATTATAATATGCTAAGGAACTAATCCCAATCGAAATGTATCAAAAATATTCAAAAATCCCGAAATTGGTCAAACCCGACCCTTTAGACCCACCTCCCGAAACTTAGAAATTGTTATACAAAACTGTTCTTCATCATCTCACGAGTCCGTACATATAAAGAACACTAAATTTGGAGTCCAAATGACCCCTCAAATCTCCATTTTAAAGACTCTAAATTCCAAGCCTTAATTACCCAATTTGCACTGATTTTCCCCTAATTTTCCACCATAAATCCGACCTTTAATCACATATAAATGAGTTTATAATCCAAAAACCTTACCTCAATGAAGAACTATCGAATCCCCTCTTTTAAACCTTTCCAAAAGCTTCAAACCCAGATGAAATATTGAGAAAAATGGCTAAAATTCGCGAAGGCATGTTTTTATACTCTCTGAGCAGTGGTTCCACACCTGCGACCACTTACACGCACCTGCGGAACCACACCTACGTTCCCAGGTGCACACCTACGGAAAGAACCCAAAGTCCTCAGCCTCCGCACCTGCGCTCGACTGCAATTTCCTCGCACCTGCGGAAATCCTTCAACCAGCCAAACTTCCGCACCTGCGGTGCCACATCCGCTCCTACGTAACCGCACCTGCGGCTCCCCATCTGCAGGTGTGAAAACACCAGCAACAGCAACATCAGTAGTGACAAAACCATTCCAAACTCCCCGTTAACCATCCGAAACCATCCCGAGCCCCTCGGGACCCCAACCAATCATACCAGTGCATCATATATGATCATTCAAACTTAGTCGAGCCTCCGAAACATCAAACATAACATCGAAACCTCAAAAATACATCGAATTCAAGCCTATGAACTTTGAATTTTCTAATTTCCCCCAACGATGCCGAAACTACCCAAAACAACTCTGATTGACCTGAAATTTTGCAGACATATCCAAAATGACATTACGGACCTGTTCCAACTGTCGGAATTCCATTCCGACCTCGATGGCCTATTTTCCACTGCCAACCGGAAATCGCCAAACACTAACTTTTGCCAATTCAAGCCTAATTCTACACCGGGCATTGCAAAAATATTCCGAACACACTCCTAAGTCCCAAATCACCTAACGAAGCTATCCGAGCCATAAAATCCGTATTTAGAGGTCGTTTCCCAATAAGTCAACTCTCAGTTGACTTTTCCCATTATAAGGCTATCTTTAAAGACTAAGTTACTGAATTCTCATTTAACCATTCCGATTTCAAGCCTATCGACTCTAACACATAAATAATAGAATAACCAATCCATGACAAGTCAATGACAGCAGTAAAATGCAAGTTCTACGTAACGACAGACCGGGTCGTTACATTCTCCCCCACTTAAACATACGTTCATCCTCGAACGTGCCTAGAGCTGTTCCAACACCACCAAAATTTGTTGTGTAACTTTCCATGCACATATTCGGAGGTGATCCCATGTCACCTTACCCCATCTACGTCTGATAACACAACATAACTGAAATTTTATTATCAAATCCTGACCCATAGACCTTAAAACCAAGTTTGCACTTCTGAAATAATTTACAAGTTCAAATTTCCACGACTATAAGCTGAAATAGTCTGAACACGTTGTATCAACCCATATCAGTTAGGGGTGGGCATAAAATCCGAAAAACCGAATTCCGAACCGAACTGAATTAATTCGGTATTTCGGTTTTCGGTATTTCGGTATTTCGGTCTAATTCGGTACAAAAATT